>JAVJIF010021899.1:0-39731 GCA_038442645.1 Agave tequilana | reverse complement strand
TTTCTTTAATTCAACAAATCAATTAAGATATCACAAGAAATAGATACTAAATGACATAGGAAATTTGTGATAGCAATTGAAATTGAAATATTTTTACATTTTGATATCAATGAAAGAAAATATTTTGATATCAATTTAAAATTAAATTAAATTTTGAAATACCAATTGAAATACATGATAAATTTTTATACCAAATAGGTAAAACATTTGAGATATCAATTGAAATAGAAACCCAATTGGAATTCAAAACATATTGATACCAATTAAAGTATATTATAAATTTTGATATCAAATAAACATATTAATTGAAAATAATGCATAAGCTTATTAAAATGTCAATTGAGATACCAATTGAAAACAAGATTTAAATCAAGCTTAGCATAAACTACTTTGTACTTTAAACATGTAAATATTTTGTAAATCAAGCACAAACAAATAATATATATGTATGAAAATAAAAAATACTAATAGAAATTGATATTATATGAAATGAAGCATACATATATAGAAAACAAAAATATGAGTATATATAAAAATGTCAATTGTGATGCCAATTGAAACTATGATGTAATTCAAGTGTGTAACCCATAAATGACTACCCTTTTCATGAACAAGATAAGAGATATGTAATATGAGCACACAAGGCATGGTCGCCCATCCGTCCGCCCTTGGGATGGTAGGGTTTTTAAAAACTAATGTTTAAAAAATATTTTATTATTGAAAACACTACCAAATGAAGAATAAATAACTAGTTAAATTAATTTTTGAAAAAACTAGTTAAAGATCCTTCAAAAATGAAATCAATTCATATGTATCTCATGAAATATACTAAATACACAAAAATGTTGACACTCGAAATCTATAAAGCTCAAAAATAATCATGAATTAAAGTCATGAATAAACAAATGAAGTGATGTGAGTGTACAATCAATATGTGAATAGCATTTTCATGAAACTAAGCAATAAAGCTCAAAATAAACATGAATATCATTTTATCAAACAAAGTTGAAAGTCATGAAAATTCATTTGTCATATTAAAAACAAACTTCTAGGTATATGTATGTTTTTATCTAAAACTAATAATATGCATACATATCTCAAACATAAAAAGAGTCTATGATATAATTTGCATGAAGGCAAGAGACTCAAGGGTATACATATATATTTATTAGATTTGAATAAGAATTGCATATACATGAAGCAAAACATGCACAAAAATAGGCAAAACAAGTAAAATTGAGGGAATCATCAAAACTAGGCTATTCATGTTCATGTAGTGGGTACAAATGAACAATGAAGTGCAAACGTATATGAATCAAATGTTGCTCACTACATGTACATGTATATACTCAAGTTTTGATAAAACTACATCTAAACTAGTGTTCATTGATTGCTAAAAGAAAGAACAATCAATGAGTTTAAGAATTTACCGTGTAGCTTGTGGCTAACGGGTCGTGTCCACAAGGAGGGATGCGATGGAAGCTTTTCGGTGAATCGTTTAGAAACAGGGAATTGTGTTCGTTTTTTATGAAAAAGAGAATGGAAAGAAAGAGATGATTAAAAGAAAATTGCAACTTTTAGAAAAGGTTTGGAGAAGGTGATTTAGAAAGCCTGAGAATTGTTTTGGTTGTTTTTATAATAAGAAAGCAAATCTGGGCTCACTATCTCACTACTCAATTGTTCATTCTTCTCTTAAAATGTTAAGTGCCTCAAGTGATCATTTGCAAAACTTAAAGTTGATTTTTAGAAAGTTTTAAGTAAAGTACATAAGATGGTTAGAAGAGTTGAGTCTTTTCTTCAAGAAATCGTGAGAATTGAATATTAAAATATCAAGCGCGAAGAAGCAAAAATGAAGTAAAATAATTCAAGAGATGTTCATGAAAGAAGTGAGAATTCAACATTCCAAACCCATCCTCATGTGCCTTCAAGAATACTTTCAAAAAGAAAGGCTTTTAAGTAAGGCATTCATATGAGTCATCGGGTCTTTTTCTTTTGAAAACAGGAGAGAGGGAGAGTAAAGAGAGTTGCGATAGCGAAACCAGAAAACCGTTTAGTTATCCATAGAAAACAAAGAAGAAAGCAAAATAATGCACGATATACCAAAACAAGAGTGGAAGGAATGTGGCTTAATTCTTGTATTGCTGTCACTTCAATCTTCAAGTACAAGCTCTCAGTTCCTCTCTCTCACAAGTTTTGATACTGGACTACAAAGTAAATAACAAGATTACAACTTTTATGCTAGCTAACAAAGAGCCTAAATCCTAAGAAAATAAACACAAAACTTAATCCTAGTCTTCCTACATTTTTCTTTGCTGAAACCCATTTATAGCCAAAAACCCAACGAGGAGAATCTCGGGAAGATTGGGGGAGCAAACGCTCCCCCAACAGAATCAGTTTGGCCGCTGCAACGCGGCTTGGGCCGCGTTTTCGTGGCACTGGTGTGGCCACGTGGCCACACCCAAGGGAGGGAGTCTGCTGGTTTGGTGTTGGACGCGTATCTGTTGCTGGTTTTCTTGTTTCTGCTCCAAACTGTTGAAGAAAAGCCTTGATTGTATGGCTTCAACCGCTCGATTCAGGGAGGATTCTTCTCAACCTCTTGATATGCCAAGATTTAGCCCTGATTTCCTCATTTCGAATTTATTCTGAATTAATTCAGAATTGGTGGGCTTTTGAGCTTGTTTCTCTTTTCTTTCTTTAAGCACTTGGGCCTACATTTAGCAAAGAAAAAAGAAAACTTATTAAGAGGATTTATTAGCTAAAAAGCATGGTAAGGTGACAAAATATATGCAACATATGTGACAAATCACACCCCCACACTTATCTTTTGCTCGCCTCGAGCAAAACATCAGACTAATTCTAATCAATTATTAGACCACTTTCGCAGGTCACTCGATTGCACTGAGCATGTGCAACAGGCCGTTAAACCTCTAGGTTATCCCTAGAGGACGAGTTTTGTCTCGTGAGGATTTTCAGCGGATTGCACCCACAAAATCCAAAAAGAAAGAGAAAAATGTTAGTATTTCGAAAAGCATTTTTTTTTCCTTTAAAGGAGAAAATATTTGAAGTATATTTGTGAGAGTTTAAGTAATCTATAAGTCATAGGAATATCAAATTTTTCATTCCTAAACTTAGTCTCTACTCAAAAACATGTCATCAATTAAAGTAAGGAGTCAATTTGTACTTCTCATCTAGTCTATTAATTTACCTTGAGTCATATGCACCATCGTGACTGTGAAGTTAACTAAGGGTTCTTTAACATTTACTCCTATGTCTTATATTTATTTATTTTTGGTGAAATTTATTCCTCAATTTCATTAGGCTTTCTAATCTGCCCATGTAACGAGCATTCAGTCGGTGACACCCAAACCGGACAGTTTTAGGGCACCAGGTGAGAAAACACCCCTAAGGACTTAAGCACTCAAGCAGATAAGGCC
Organism: Agave tequilana; assembly: GCA_038442645.1. Lineage (NCBI taxonomy): Eukaryota > Viridiplantae > Streptophyta > Magnoliopsida > Asparagales > Asparagaceae > Agave > Agave tequilana. The sequence continues at coordinate 36,297 of JAVJIF010021899.1, read as the reverse complement.
ACGGAATTAAGGTTTTTATTTATGCGATGTACCCTTTTAGGCGTGAATACTTATGCTTCATGAGGCATAAATACCCAGCTAATCAGAGGATATTATAACACATTTTTTTCAAACTTATCTAATTATCTTTTGCATAAATACTAAGGCTTGCTTAGGCCAAAGCACCTAGCTAATCAATAATTATACTTATTTTTTTTCTTTTTTTTCATAATATATTTTCTTTATAAGGCATAAGAGTCTCTGTTTTCAAACCCTAAGTGTGTAAGTGTTTAGTGTACATATGTCATCAAGGTAAATATCAAGACTAAATTACTTTCACAAATTTTTCCTGGCCCTAAAAATCAAACAAGTTCTTATTTTGACCAAGTGTAAGAAATCCTAATTATGATTCTCCTATTCCTTAAAATTGACTTAATTTCTTACAAAAAATATATCAAAATATTGTTCTATCCCTCAAAAAGTTTTTTTTTTTTAATCAGTCATGTTAGAACCCTCCCCATACTTATCTCATGCATTGTCCCCAATGTATGAAAGAAATGTATAAGTGCATGAAATAAAAATGGAAAGGAGGAAAGTTGCCGATACACTGGGTCAAAAAGACCCATTGCCGTTTCATTTACCGGCACCGATTCCAAGAAAGGTTTAAGGCGTTGACCATTTACCTTAAAGTTATTTCCATTCTTGGTGTCACTGATCTCAACTGCACCGTGTGGAAACACGGTTTTACAACGAATGGCCCAGTCCATCTCGATTTCAATTTTCCTGGAAAAAGATGAAGCCTAGAATTATAGAGTAAGACTTTTTGTCCGGGGATAAAGGTTTTTCTTATGATGTTGTTGTCATGAAAAATCTTGACTCTCTCTTTAGTGATCCTAGCATTTTCATAAGCTTCATTTCTCAATTCCTCCAATTCGAAAATTTGTAATTTCCGAAGGTCAACGGCTTTAGTCAATTGAAATTCAACTGCTTGATTGCCCATAAGGCTCGGTGCTCTAACTCAACGAGCAAGTGACAAGGTTTTCCATAGACTAACCTATAGGGAGACATTCCTAGAATTGTCTTGAAAGCGGTCCTGTAGGCCCATAGAGCATCTACAAGTTTGATGGACCAATCTTTCCGTTTTGGTTCACAGTTTTCTCCAATATAAGCTTGACTTGTCTATTTAAAACCTCAACTTACCCACTGGTTTGAGGATGATAAGGTGTGGACAACTTGTGAGTTATGGCATACTTTCGCATAAGGGCTTCAAAAGATCTATTGCAAAAGTGAGTGTCATTATCACTGATGATAGCACGAGGAGTTCCGAAGCGGGAAAAAATGTTCTCTTTCAAAAACTTTATGACAACTTTATTATCATTAGTTTTACAAGGAATGGCTTCTACCCACTTGGACACGTAATCCACAGCAACCAATATGTATTGGTTTCCAAATGAATTAGGAAATAGACCCATAAAGTCGATGCCCCAAACATCAAAGAGTTCTACTTCTAGAATTGGGTTCAGGGGCATCATATTTCGGTTTGAAATCCTTCCTCCCATTTGGCATCTAGGGCATGTCTTACAAAATTCATAAGCATCTTGAACAGAGTGGGCAATAAAACCCACTTTGTAGCACTTTCAGCAGTCTTGCGGGGACCAAAGTGTTCACCACATGCAAGTTCGTGATAGAAGGATAAAACACTCTTAACCTCCTCATCGGGAATGCATCTCCTAATAATTTGATCAGAACAGTACTTGAAAAGATACGGTTACCGGACTTGGGATAAGAACCGGTAAACATCATTTTTGGACCAATGAGACGGAGTTTGGTTTGTGACTAAGTAATTCACTATATCAGCAAACCAAGGTCCCTAGAGATAGCTAAGAGATGTTCATCAGGAAAATCCTCATTTATGGGTAATTCGTTGCATGGAGAATTAGGGATCCGTGAGAGGTGGTCAGTAACGACATTTTCTACGCCTTTCTTATCTCGAATCTCAAGATCGAATTCTTGAAGAAGGAGGATCCAACGAATGAGTCAGGCCTTGGCATCCTTCTTCATCATGAGGTACCTAAGCGCAGAATGATCGTGGAAACAGTAGTTTTGGACCCTAGTAGGTAGGGACGAAACTTCTCTAAGGCAAACACTACTGCCAAGAATTCCTTCTCGGTTGTAGTGTAGTTCATTTGAGCATCGTTGAGAGTCCTACTAGAGTAGTAGATCACATGCTGCTTGTTATCAATGCGTTGTCCTAGGACAGCGCCTATGACAAAATCGGAAGCATCGTACATGATCTCAAACGGCTTAGACCAATCCGGTGCAGATATGATTGGTGCAGAAATAAGCTCACTCTTAAACTTCTCCCAGAATTTATGCATTCAACATCGAAAGTAAAGGACACATCCTTAGCTAACAGATTAGTCAAGGCCCTAGCAATTTGCTAAAATCTTTGATAAATCGTCGGTAAAAACCAGCGTGTCCAAAGAAGGATCTAATGTCCTTAACGCATTTGGGCATGGGAAGCTTAGCAATTACCTCGATTTTGGCTCTATCCATTTCAATTCCTTTCTTGGAGATTTCATGACCCAAGACAATTCCATGTTTTACCATGAAGTGGCATTTCTCGCAGAGTCAGTGTCTGATTTTTCTCAGCACAACATTGGAGGACTAGTTCTAGATGGTGGAGACATTGAGTGAATGAATCTCCGTAGATGGAGAAATCATCCATGAAGATTTCTAAGAAGCGTTCTACCATATCAGAGAAAAGACTCAACATGCAACGTTGAAACGTTGCTGGGCATTGCATAAGCCGAAGAGCATTCGACGATAAGCAAATGTCCCAAATGGACATGTGAACGTAGTCTTTTCTTGGTCCTCAGGAGCGATAGGGATCTGGTTATAGCCCGAGTAACCGTCAAGAAACAGTAATACTCGTGACCAAACGTTTAAGCATTTGATCAATGAAGGAAAGTGAAAAATGGTCCTTACGAGTTGCAGCATTCAGTTTCCTATAGTCGATGCAAACTCGGATCTTTGTGGGAAGTCGAGTTTGAACCAACTCTTTGTTCTCGTTTTTCACTACGGTGAAACGAATTTCTTCGGAACTGCGTGGACAGGACTGACCCATTGTCTATCAGAAATGGGATAAATTATCCCATTGTCTAAGAGTTTATGATTTCAGCATGAACAGCCTCTTGCATTATAGGGTTTAACCTACGCTGCGGGTCTCTTTTGGGTGTGGCGTCTTCATTGAGATGAATGCGGTGTTGAACGATGGTTGGACTTAATCCCTTGATATCAGTCATAGTCCACCCAATGGCTTCCCTATGTTTTCTTAGAATCGCTTTCAGATCTTCTTCTTCCCCGTCATTTAAATGGGAGGCAATGATGACAGGAAAGGTCTCTTGTTCGCCTAGATAGGTGTATTTGAGATGCGCAGGTAGGGCTTTCAATTCTAAGAAAGAGGAAGGCTCACTGGTAGGACTAATCAAATCTGTTGGCTCCAATGTTGGTGAAATAGGGTTTGAAGCCCAATTCACAGCAGAATCTACAACCTGATCAAGATTAAAGTCGTCAGACTCTAACACGAAGTCACTCTCTGTTTCTAACTCCAATTCTTTCCCATGTTCACTTATCAAGTTCTCAATTAGGTTGACTTCAAATGTTTGGTCCTCGATATCGCGGGGTTGTTTTCCTAGATTGAAGACATTGACTTCTCTAGTCATGTCCCCAAAGGTTAGCCTCATAGACCCATTCTTACAGTGATGATGGCATTAGCAGTAGCAAGGAATGGTCGCCCTAGGATAACAGGAGTTTGAGCCATATGATTAGAGTTGGATACAGGTTGTGTCTCCAGAACTATGAAATCGACAGGGTAAATGAACTCTCCTACCCAGATCAGGACATCATTAATCTCCCTTTTGGAACTTTAACAGAACGGTCAGCCTGTTGGATGGTGACTCGAGTTGGACTAAGATCGCCCAACCCGAGTTGTTGATAAATAGAGAATGAAGCAAGTGATACTTGCCCCCAAGTCAAGAAGGGCACGACTAATCTCGGCTTGTCCTATTGTGCAGGCAATGGTGGGACTACCTGGATCCTTGTACTTAACAGGGATAGGACCTGATAATAGCTCACTAATGTTAGTGGCTAAGAAGACCTTTTTGAAACATTAGTCTTTATCTTCTTGGTGCACATGTCCTTAAGAAACTTGGCATAGGAAGGAACTTGTTGGATGGCATCAAGAAGTGGCACATTTTTCTTTACTTGGTTAAATATCTCGATTATCTTATCCATGTGAGGATGTTTAGGAAAAGATAGTGTGAAGTTATTACACAAGTATTCAATGAAAGAAGAAAGGTTTAGAGTTAACCTCGGTGCTTTGTCACTTCACAATGTATTTGAGATGGTTAATATATCCTTTCCAATCTCCGCTATAGCAATGGCTATACCGGGTCGATCCTCGAGGAGAGCTCACGTTGGAAGTTTCACGGTTAGGAGTGAAGAAATGAAAACGAAGATTCTTCTTTGTTATTTACACAAATGCAAGAGACATGGAAAAGAAAATAGAAGAAGTGGTGATTTGTGCATGATGGAAAAGAAATCAAAAGGACTTTAGTAAAGTGTATTGCTAGGAGAAAAGAAGCTAGTAAAGAAGATGTTGGAAAACTTTAGATGAAAAAGTACATGGCTAGCTAACTTTACTTCGCTAACTTACTAAACTCAATGGTGATGCTTGATTGCCTCATGTTGATTCATTGGCAATAGGTATGACTTGCTTGTTTGTTCAAAGTACTTTACCGTTTTGAAGATGAGTGTTCCTTTAGTTCTTAGCTTGAAGCCTCATATTGATTCATTGGCTCTCTAGATAGATTATCAATGATGAACTCTAGGATTGGTACTCAAGGAATGCTAAGTTAGAAGAATCAACATTCATTTGAACATTCAAGACATAACAACAAATTAGCTTGAAGTAAAGAAGTTGTTCTTACTATACAAGTAGCACATGTTTGGTGATCCATCTCCATGTTCCATCAAGGCTCTTGTTCTAGACAAGGCTCTAAATGAGGCACACATGAGTCATATGGAGTTTGCACAAGAATTGACCAAGGGAAAGCAACTCTACTTCCTTGGTAAGTAAAAGAAACTCTCATAATGCAAGTATAAAGATAAGCAATCATCCAAAGAGATAGAAGTTAGCTAGGTAAGTTTGTTAGCTAGCCATGTAATAGAAATTTAGCTATCCATTACTCAAGTAACAAAACTACAATTCATGATGTAAAGCAAAGAGAAGGAAAGCAATGAAAATGCAAGAGAAGTAAAACAAGAAAGTAATGCAATGTAAAACGTACTAGAGCTTGCAAAGAGAAGACGAAGCTTTGATTAACCCTTGTTACAAGTGATGTCACCTTCTTGATTACAAGCTTTCAACAGCACTCACTCTCTCTCTTTGACAAAATCTCTAAGAAGAAGAAGATGGAGACTAAAACCTAGGAGAAGACTAAAACAAAATACAAGAGTTTCCCTAGTTCTCTCCTCTCTCTTCTCTGTTTTTCTCATGCAGACTCTGGTCCTGTATTTATAGCCTTCAGAGAGAAGCATCTAGAGCCCAGATCGTTGGAGAAAAATCTGGACTCAACGGCCCAGATCTTGCCGCGCGCGCGCGGCAAGGCGCGGCCGTTTGAAAGCTGTTGGCTAACAACTTTCTGTTGTGAAGTTGTTACAAGTTTGTTAGCCACGTGGCCTTCTAGAACATTGAGTTGGCGCGTGGATCTCCCTTGATTCTGAATTCAAACTTGGGCTCTTTTGGGCTTTGAACTAAATCTCTTTAATTATTGCTAATTAAAGAGATTTTGGGCCTTTTTCTCTTTTAAGATGTGGACCTGCAAAAATAGAGAGAAAAGGATTAAAAATCATATTTTTATTTGTAATATGCATGGTATGGAAGCGGTAAAATATGCAAATATGTATAACAATCACACCCCCATACCTAGCTTTTGCTCGTCCTCGAGCAAAAGGAAGAAAAAGAAAGAAAAATCCTAACAAATTTATTACACCACTTTCGTAGGTGACACGATTGCACTGAGCACGTGCAACAAGCCGTTAAACCTCTAGGTTACCCTAGAGGAGGAGTGTTGTCTCCTGAGGGTTTTCAGCGGATTGCACCCACAAAATCCATAAAGAAAAATAAAAGGGGTTAGTGAAATTTTGATCCATGTTTTAAAGATTCTAACTTGAGCTATAGGTTCAGGTTACCCTAAACTTTTCATTCCTCTTATAAGTGTCTAATTGGAGTTTTGTTTTCAGCTTAGGTTAAGATTTTAGGGAAAAGATCAAAAACTGGATTTTGCATCAATCCTAGGATATATACATTTATAAATATGAAGGATCTTTCTTAGACAAAGTTCATTTATTTACTAATATATATAATATTTTTTTCTTTTATTTATTTATTTTTTATTTTATTTACAATGTTTATTTATTTACATTTCCTTAGCATCCTTAGGCTTTCTAGTTTACCCTTGTAGCGAGCCTTTAACGATGACTCCCAAACCAGACGGTCTTAGGGCACCAGATGAGAAAACATCCCTCGGGTTTAAGGTCTTGAGTAAAAAAGGCCACGAAGGAATTTAAGGACTTAACCACCTTTAGGCGTGATCGGCAATGCTTCTTGAGGCACGGCTAACCAGCTTAGTCAGTGGCTAAGTATTTATTATTTATTTATGTACATTTTTTTATTATATATATATGTAAATAAAATCACAAAGTCTTTGATTAATCCTTCAATATGTTTAATGTTTATATCTAAAAAAAGAATTAAAATCTAGTAATTTTTCTAATCCTTTATTACTAACCTAAAAATCTAACAAAACTTCTCTTTTCAACTTATAATTAGAAATCTTAATTTAGAGCTTCCTTAATCCCTAAATTTCAAGTTTGATTCTTTAAACATGGATCAAAGAATTTCTTCTTTTTTTTTATATTTTTTTTATTTTTCTAAAAGAGAAAGTAAAATCTAAAAAGAAAGTAGAAAATTTCTAAAGAAAGGTAAAATCTAAAAGAAAATAAAAACCTAAAAAGAAAAAATACCTAAAAAGAAAGTGAAAAATCCTATGTTAGCATCTACCCCCCATACCTATCTCATGCATTGTCCCCAATGTATGCAAGATAAGAATATGCATGAAAATAGGTAAAGGATAAAAATCATCCCCTCTGTCTCTTTGGACCAGCGGTGGTGCTTGGTCCAGCAGACTGTGATCGTCTCAATGCCGCCTCTATACTGTCCAAACGAGAGGAATTCTCCTCGACCTTCTTCCTCAAACGAACTTGCCCTCGAAAGATCTTCTTCATGCCCTTCCAGACGGCGGACATGAAGGCTTGTGATTCTGTGGGGGGATCCTGTCTCCAAAATGGGGCTCATCTACCTCCTCTAAGCTCTCCTCCGAAGAGGACTCCACAGGAATATCCTCAGGCTGGGCACTAGGTGTCCAGAGGGCGTGTAAGCAACCAGTGTAGGAGCTAGTGGGTCTTTCTGCTACAACATACACTCGGGAAAAGGAGTCAAATACATCGTCTGGTATGAAGTTTCTACACAGACGTGTAATCAAGACTGGATGGAATACTTTGCACCCCGAGTGCGGGAGGAATTATCAATTATGGCATGGAAGATGGCCCTATTCAAACAAACCATGTGTCTATGAGTCATTAAATCATGGATGATTTGTAACACGGTTTGTTGAAAGTCATGGTATGATCAAGTCCAAAAATATTGCGTTGGAGCCAACGTCCAATGCAATGTACATTTCTAAACGTGGATTGGGCTTTGAGCCCACGGTCCTGCTCTGTGCAGCGGACCCCCATGATGGGCATGTAATCAACCAGTGGCAAAGGGTCAGTATGATGGGGATGAATGGGGACATCGGTGATTTCAGCAATGAGTGAAATGGTGACAAAGATGTCACCTAATGGCATATGAACTGTCAATTGTTGTGTGTTATGATTAACAGATGCATGATCCAATGTGTTGTAAAATATGGTGACCAATTCAGGGCAATAGTATGTATCATTGTCATTGTTATCATAAACTAAGGAATACCAATTCCACGCACGTATGAGATCTACAAATATATGCCCATATCCCCCTTGATCATTCAAAAGTTTAGAGAAATCCCTCTCCACAAACAAACTAGGGGCCATAAATAATAGTAAAAATTAGAGCAAAGGAACCAAGGGACAAGAGATCAAACCACCCCCGGATTTCGTGGGGGAAATCGAAAGACAGGTGTGCAGAAGGCACCAGAGACAGCTTCAGGAAGAATGGGTCTGTTTCTGTCTCCAGGGAAAGAAGTCAGTCGGCCTGAACTCTTCCGGCGCTCCTGTGGTGTCAGAACGGCGGCGGAGCTGCGGCAGAGCGCGGCGGAGTAGAGAGAACTGGGGAGCAGAATTTTGGTGGAGGTCGGCTGTTGAAGGAGTATTTCATATCTGAGGGGACGTTTTTGTTTGAGGGAGGAAGATAGGTGAAAAAGAGTATTTATAGGAGGGGGGAAAAAATGTTTTCCAAATTTAACCCTAGGTCAAAGAGTGTATTTACAAACCTAGGTCAAAGAGGTGGAAAATGGAGTGGAATCCTAGGGAAGAGAAATTCCTAGGAATGTGAAACTCTTATAAGCACAAAAATCCCTAATTTTATTTTAATATTTTTTTATGTATTATTTACAAAAAAATGTAAAAGAAAATTATTACAAGTGTGATCCCAAAATGATATTCAGGAAAATGCGCGGGAAACTATACAAATGGAATGGTCACAGATAAACTGGGTCGTGAAGACCCAATTCATGAACTTCGTGTGACAAAGAATCGGTGGTAAAGAATGGCTTTAGACGTTGACCGTTCACAGTGAATTTGTTGCCATTATTCGGGTCAAGAATCTCGATCGCACCGTGGGAAAAAACTTTATGCACTACATAAGGTCCAGACCACCTGGTTCTCAATTTACCAGGGAAAAGGTGGAGTCGTGAATTATACAACAGAACCTTTTGTCCTACGACAAAAATTTTCCTGTGAATGGATTTATCGTGAAAAAGCTTGGTTCTGTGTTTGGTGATCCGAGCATTGTCATATGCTTCGTTTCTTAACTCTTCAAGCTCGGATATCTGCAACTTCCTTAATGCACCGGCTTTATCCAAATCCAAGTTCAGCTGCTTTAAAGCCCACATAGCTCGGTGTTCTAATTCAACTGGCAAGTGATAAGGTTTTTCAAATATAACTCGATATGGAGACATACCGAGGACAGTCTTGTAAGCGGTCCTGTATGCCCATAAGGCATCAGTGAGTTTGATGGACCAATCCTTACGGTTCTGTCCTACAGTTTTTTCCAAAATGAGTTTTATTTGTCTATTAGTGACTTCAACTTGCCATTGGTTTGAGGATGGTATGCCGTGGATAATTTGTGAGAAATAGAGTATTTACGCATCAAGGCTTCAAAAGCCCTATTGCAAAAATTACTCCCATTATCGCTTATTATCGCACGGGGGGCTCCGAAGCGAGAGATGATGTATTCTCTTAAAAACTTAATGACAACTTGGTTGTCATTTGTCCTTGTGGGAATTGCTTCAGCCCATTTGGAAACATAATCTACGGCTACCAAAATGTATTGGTTACCGTAGGACAGAGGAAAGGGTCCCATAAAATCGATGCCCCAGAGGTCGAAAATTTTAACTTCCAAGATGGGTGTGAGGGGCATCATGTCTCTTTGTGTGATACGACCCGTCATTTGACACTTATCACAAAGCTTGCAAAAATTATATGCATCCTTAAATAGAGTGGGCCAGTAGAATCCACTCTGAAGCACTTTCTCAGCAGTTTTCCGTGGACCAAAATGTCCACCGCAAGCTAACTTGTGACAAAATGTCAAAACACTCTGATGTTCATCCTCAGGAAGGCACCTACGTATGATTTGGTCAGGACAATATTTGAATAAATACGGTTCATCCCAAAAGAAGAACCGCATTTGGCGCATGAAACGGTGCTTTTCCTGGCCTGACCAATGAGAAGGTATTTGCCTGGTAGCAAGGTAGTTCACTATATCAGCATACTAGGGCTCTCCACACATCCCAAAAATGTGTTCGTCAGGGAAATCATCATTAATCGGTATACTCTCCTTAGGTGCATTCGGGATTCTCGACAAATGATCTGCTACCACATTCTCAACACCCTTTTTATCTTTAATCTCCAAATCAAACTCTTGCAAAAGAAGTATCCATCGAATCAGTCTTGCCTTAGCATCCTTCTTTTGCATCAAGTATTTTAGGGCGGAGTGATCAGTGAAAACTATCGTCCTGGATCCTAGCAGATATTGGCGAAATTTCTCCAACGCAAATACAACCGCTAAAAATTCCTTTTCAGTAGTTGTGTAATTGAGTTGGGCATCATTCAGCGTTCTGCTAGCATAATAGTTTACGTGTTGCTTATTATCAATACGTTACCCTAAAATAGCGCCTATAGCAAAGTCAGAGGCATCACACATAATCTCAAAAGGCTTGGTCCAATCTGGTGCAGAGATGATCGGTGCAGAGACAAGTCTACTTTTAAGCTCTTTCCATGATTTTTGACATTCCTCATCAAATATAAAGGGTACATCCTTTCCTAAGAGATTTGTCAAGGGTCTTGCAATGTTGCTAAACCCTTGAATGAATCGTCTATAGAAGCCGGCGTGCCCTAAGAATGATCTAATGTCCTTTAAACATGTTGGTTCAGTGAGCTTAGTTATGACTTCCACTTTAGACTTGTCCACCTCGATTCCTATTCTTGATACCTTGTGCCCAAGTACAATTCCTTGCTTGACCATAAAGTGACACTTTTCCCAGTTAAGTGTCAAATTTTCTCCATACAGCGTTGTAAAACCAGTTTCAGATGGTGCAAGCATTGTTCAAAGGAATCCCCGTAAATGGAAAAATCATCCATGAAAATTTCCAAAATTTCTCCACCATGTCTGAGAACAGGCTCAACATGCAACGTTGAAACGTTGCAGGAGCATTGCAAAGGCGGAAGGGCATCCTACGGTATGCAAACATTCCAAAAGGACAGTTGAAGGTAGTCTTATCTTGGTCTTCGGGAGCGTTTGGGAGTTGATTATATCCTGAATATCCATCCAGGAAACAATAATACTCGTGTCCCGCCAATCTCTCCAGCATTTGATCAATGAAAGGAAGTGGAAAGTGGTCTTTACGTGTGGCAGTGTTCAGTTTCCTGTAATCAATACAAACTCGAATCTTCGTTGGAAGACGTGTTTGTATCAATTCTTTATTCTCATTTTCCACCACAGTAAATCCAGCTTTCTTAGGCACAGCGTGAACTGGACTAACCCACTGACTATCAGATATAGGATAGACAATCCCATTGTCTAATAGTTTCAAAATCTCAGATCTAACAGCTTCTTGCATAATTGGGTTAAGTCTACGCTGTGGGTCTCGTTTAGGCTTGGCATCTTCCGTCAAATGAATCCTATGTTGAACAATGGAAGGACTAATCCCTTGATATCAGCCATGGTCCAACCAATGGCCTCTCTATTTTCCCTTAACACAGTCAGAAGGTCCTCTTCTTGTTGTTTAGTGAGATTGGATGCAATGATTACTGGAAAGGATTCCTTCTCATCCAAGTACTTGTACTTGAGATGGTCGGGAAGAGCCTTAAGCTCAAAGGAAGGGACCGGATCTATCACTAGTTGTTCATGGTGTAAGGGAAGAATAGGATTGTAATTAGTAGTCCTTTCAACATTTGATCCAACAATCTGATCAAGGTTGAAGTCATCTGACTCCAACTCAAACTCCTCTTCAGACTCATACTCAACCTCCTCCACATGTTCGCTGGTTAACCCCTCTATCAAGTTCACTTCGAAAGAATCATTGTCCACATCCCTTGGCTGCTTTGCCAGATGGAAGACATTCACTTCTTTTGTCATATCTCCAAACGTTAGACGCATCGATCCATTTCGGCAGTTGATGATTGCATTCGCTGTGGCTAAGAAAGGACGTCCGAGAATAACGGGTGTTTGCGCTCTGTGATTTTGTACGGGTTGTGTTTCTAAAACAACAAAATCCACGGGGTAAATGAATTCCCCGACCCGTATTAAAACATCTATAATTTCCCCCTTGGGAATCTTTACAGAGCGGTCAGCCAACTGTATAGTCATCTGGGTAGGATGAAGATTGCCTAACCCTAACTGCTGATAGATGGAAAAGGGGAGAAGATTGATGCTCGCGCCCAAGTCTAGCAAAGCCCTATTTATGGTGGTCTGCCCTATGATGCAAGAAATGGTAGGGCTCCCTGGATCTTTGTATTTCACAGGGATCGGACCATTGAGCAGTTCACTTATGTTGGAAGCCAAGAAGACTTTTTAGGGACATTTGCTTTTCTCTTTTTGGTACACATTTCTTTCAGAAACTTGGCGTAGGATGGGACTTGTTGAATGGCATCTAAGAGAGGGACATTGATTTGTACTTGGTTGAATATCTCTCTTATCTTCTCCATGTGAGCATTCATCTTATGATTTGTAAGCCTATTGGGAATGGAACAACAGGCTTATATGTTTGCTCATCAACTTTCTCTTTTCCTTTGGACTGGGAAGTGGATGGTTGTGTGCTTGATGAAGGATTGTCTTGCATGGGTTGAATTGGAACAGAAGGTGGTGACACAGATTTGGGAGACTGATTTGAAACCTTATTATCTACATGTTTTCCAGATCTAAGGATTTGAATAGCTTGGCATTGGCTGGGTCCCAAGTTTTCAACTTTGTGCAGGGGAAAATTGGCTTTGGGATTTGGCACAGGTTGGCTAGGCAACATTCCTTTTTGTCTTTCGGCCAGAGAATTAGCCAACTGACCTATTTGGATTTGCAATTTGTTCATGTCCTGCTGTTGATTGTTCATCATTGAAGCTTGGGTCTTAGAGAAGGTCTCTATCATTTTCTCCAAATCAGAAATTCTCTTGTCTGAAGGATTGGGTGGTGGATGATGCTGATACTGGGGCTGAAAATTTGCTTGGTAAGGCACAGGATTTTGGTATGACTGGAATCTAGGTGGACTCTGATATGAATGGACATTTGGTGGGTTCTGGTGGTAAGTCGGTGGATGAGACTGAGCAGGGTATTGTTGTGGAAATGGTTGTCTCGGCTGCTCAGGACCAGACTGACTCCAAGAAAAATTAGGATGGTTTCGCCATCCAGGATTATAGGTTTTGGAGTAAGGATTATAAGTGGGTCTGGTGTACGCGGCATTTGTACTCTCCTGAAACATTTGAGTTTGATAAACTGGACACTCCTCAAACAGATGATTCAGATCATGGCAGTAGGTACAACCCGGATTAACCACAGGTGATGGGTTGACCTGATTAACAGCAGAATTTTCCCTGGACTCTAGCAACTCAATCCTTTTCATCAACTGTGTAATTTTAGCTTCTGCAGCTATTGAGGATTCTAAGGAGTGTAAACCGGTTCTAGAATTTGTGGGTGTAGGTTTCTCAGTACATGACTCCCACTGGACTGTCTTTTCAGCTAAAGCCTCAAAAAGATCCCAACTCTGATCTTCATCCTTCTTAAGAATTCTCCTTGACACATGGTTTCAAGGAGCGTCTTAGTCTGATAATCGAGCCCATCATAGATAATCTGGCACTGGCGCCATTTTTCTATACCGTGACGGGGACACAGGGCTACTAGGTCTTTGAAGCACTCAAAGTACTTCCAAAACGGTTCATTTGCTTCTTATTTGAATTGCATTATATTCTTCCTCATAATGGCTGTCTTATGGATAGGATAAAACTTTTAAGAAAGACCTTAACGAAATCATCCCAAGAAGAAATTGAGCTGACTGGGAGATTATAAAGCCACTTCTTAGCAATATCCTTAAGTGCTAAAGGTATAAACCTAAGTCTGACAGCATCTTCGGTTAACTGGGAAATTCTCATCATAAGGCATACTTCTTCAAACTCTCGAATGAAGAAGTATGCATCCTCAGATTCAAGGCCATGGAATCGTGGAAGAGTGTTTATGAACTGGGGCTTTAACTCAAAGTTATTTCCATTTGTGTTTGGGAGGAGAATGCAAGATGGAAGTGATGTGCGAATAGGATAGAACTTGTCTTGCAATGAAACGTTGGTGGTCATGATTGTGTCGAGTGGTGGTGTATGTGGCAGTGTAGAAACTCTCACAAGCCTAGCAGAATTCGGATCTCGATACCACTCTTTTATACAATTACACAATCAACGTGCACCGATCACACAGGCGAAAAATGAAAAAGAACAATCAAGAAAAAAGAAAAAAAATCAATCCAAGCTTTCTAGGTTTCCTGGACCTAGACGACTCCTAACTTTAGATCGTCCACAGGAGGTTTGGTGTAGACTTTGACTATAAGCGAATCAGCCAGGTAAGGGTAAGGTTGGTGGGAGGTTTTCCGTCAGAGACGTTCCTTAATTAAGTAACCAGCAACCTTCGGGCTTTCGGCCCTCAACCCCTTTCCTAGACACTGATTTTACAAAAGTCAATTTCCAACACTTTTCCCCCTTAGGATAATCTCCTAAGTGAGTCCGGATGTCCCTAGGGCCAGCGTCTAGCATTTTTATTTAGAAGCTTAGGATTGTGAGTGCTTGGGAAAATGATTTGTGGGCTAAGGAAAGGGTGATAAAATCCCCACCTTATCTTTTTTATGGGTGATGCCCTTAAAGTTGATTCGTGCAAGTATACGATGTAAACAAACAAGGTTCACTCAAAGTTAATTAAATCAAACAAAGAACGAGTCCTAGTCTATATGCTATGCTTACGTACCTTGCCTCCAGCACTCTTCAACAGTAAAAGTAAAGGAATTAAAAGACACGTGCCTAGAATGCAAATGTCTAAACAATTTTTTTAACTTTGCAACAAATTTTTTACTGTTGATTAGCAGATATCAGGTGAAGCAAACAAGATTTAAAGTATTGCAGCAGCAGTATTTTGCAGAGAAGCAAGCCCTGCAGAAAAGTGGTCAGTAGTCAACTCCTCCTTGCCGCAGAACCGCGGCTTTTGCCGTGAGAACGCGGCAAGTCAGAGGGCTTCTGGTCTCTGCTTTCGAGAGCAGAGGCCCAGAGCCACTTATATGTATTCTGCAATGCAAATTTTGCTGTTTTCTTCACCTGTAACCTGTAACAGAGAAGATTCGTTTAGTTCTTCACTTGAAATCAAAAACCGTTGCTCTCCCCGACAACGGCGCCAAAAATTGTTTAGGAAAAGATAGTGTGAAGTTATTACACAAGTATTCAATGAAAGAAGAAAGGTTTAGAGTTAACCTCGGTGCTTTGTCACTTCACAATGTATTTGAGATGGTAATATATCCTTTCCAATCTCCGCTATAGCAATGGCTATACCGGGTCGATCCTCGAGGAGAGCTCACGTTGGAAGTTTCACGGTTAGGAGTGAAGAAATGAAAACGAAGATTCTTCTTTGTTATTTACACAAATGCAAGAGACATGGAAAAGAAAATAGAAGAAGTGGTTGATTTGTGCATGATGGAAAAGAAATCAAAAGAACTTTAGTAAAGTGTATTGCTAAGAGAAAAGAAGCTAGTAAAGAAGATGTTGGAAAACTTTAGATGAAAAAGTACATGGCTAGCTAACTTTACTTCGCTAACTTACTAAACTCAATGGTGATGCTTGATTGCCTCATGTTGATTCATTGGCAGTAGGTATGACTTGCTTGTTTGTTCAAAGTACTTTACCGTTTTGAAGATGAGTGTTCCTTTAGTTTTTAGCTTGAAGCCTCATATTGATTCATTGGCTCTCTAGATAGATTATCAATGATGAACTCTAGGATTGGTACTCAAGGAATGCTAAGTTAGAAGAATCAACATTCATTTGAACATTCAAGACATAACAACAAATTAGCTTGAAGTAAAGAAGTTGTTCTTACTATACAAGTAGCACATGTTTGGTGATCCATCTCCATGTTCCATCAAGGCTCTTGTTCTAGACAAGGCTCTAAATGAGGCACACATGAGTCATATGGAGTTTGCACAAGAATTGACCAAGGGAAAGCAACTCTACTTCCTTGGTAAGTAAAAGAAACTCTCACAATGCAAGTATAAAGATAAGCAATCATCCAAAGAGATAGAAGTTAGCTAGGTAAGTTTGTTAGCTAGCCATGTAATAGAAATTTAGCTATCCATTACTCAAGTAACAAAACTACAATTCATGATGTAAAGCAAAGAGAAGGAAAGCAATGAAAATGCAAGAGAAGTAAAACAAGAAAGTAATGCAATGTAAAACGTACTAAAGCTTGCAAAGAGAAGACGAAGCTTTGATTAACCCTTGTTACAAGTGATGTCACCTTCTTGATTACAAGCTTTCAACAACACTCACTCTCTCTCTTTGACAAAATCTCTAAGAAGAAGAAGATGGAGACTAAAACCTAGGAGAAGACTAAAACAAAATACAAGAGTTTCCCTAGTTCTCTCCTCTCTCTTCTCTGTTTTTCTCATGCAGACCCTGGTCCTGTATTTATAGCCTTCAGAGAGAAGCATCTAGAGCCCAGATCGTTGGAGAAAAATCCGGGACTCAACGGCCCAGATCTTGCCGCGCGCGCGCGCGGCAAGGCGCGGCCGTTTGAAAGCTGTTGGCTAACAACTTTCTGTTGTGAAGTTGTTACAAGTTTGTTAGCCACGTGGCCTTCTAGAACATTGAGTTGGCGTGTGGATCTCCCTTGATTCTGAATTCAAACTTGGGCTCTTTTGGGCTTTGAACTAAATCTCTTTAATTATTGCTAATTAAAGAGATTTTGGGCCTTTTTCTCTTTTAAGATGTGGACCTGCAAAAATAGAGAGAAAAGGATTAAAAATCATATTTTATTTGTAATATGCATAGTATGGAAGCGGTAAAATATGCAAATATGTATAACAATCAGAGGATTTTGCTTGTTATTTTTTAGCCTATTAGGAAATGGTACTATAGGCTGGTGCACCTGGCTAGCTGACTTGTCTTTTTCAGATTCGTCAGAATTGGAAGAAATTGGATTAGATGTAGTGGAAGCTTGATTGTGGTTGTGCTGAATGGGATTGGTTGGTGTTGACACTTGGTTATCAACTCTCTTTTCTGACCTCAATGTATGCACATCATTACATTGATTAAATGAATGATCCTCAGCCAATTGAGCTTGTTGAGAATTCCTCATATTGGTGACTGGCTGACTAGGCAGGGTACCCTTTGTCTCTCATTTTGTGGAGTGGCTAGTTGACTCATTTGAACCTCTAACCTCTGGATAGTTTGCATGAGAGAATCTTGGTTTTCATATATCTCTCCATGTTTCTTTCAAAGTCAGTCATTCTCCTTTCTAATTGAGGATTCTGAAAGGAGGATTGTGGAGCTTGGTTGGGAAAGTTCTGTTGATAATTCGGAAAGTTTGGTGGATGGTTGGGATAATTATTATGGAAATTGGAGAAATTGGGTTGATGATTGGAAGAATTATTACCATGATGGAAGTGGCTAGCATGATTTGATCGTGAATGGTCATTGTTGTTTTGGCTCCATGAGAAATTAGGGTGATTTCTCCAGCCAGGATTGTACATTGGTGCGTAAGGGTTATTGTTCGGCCTTGAAAAGGCCGCATTCATCGGTTCATGGTAGGGTTGCTGAGCCTGAAACACAGGGCACTCCTCGAACACATGATTCATGGTTTGACAGTAAGTGTAGCCCGGGGTTGGAAATTGGTTCGGGCTGACTTGATTGACTGGACTTGGTTTTTTCGTTTCTAGAGCTTCCAATCTTCTAGCCAGGTTAGCTAACTTAGCCTCATTAGCGATGGACGATTCGATAGA
The DNA here is from genome assembly GCA_038442645.1 of Agave tequilana. Taxonomy (NCBI): domain Eukaryota; kingdom Viridiplantae; phylum Streptophyta; class Magnoliopsida; order Asparagales; family Asparagaceae; genus Agave; species Agave tequilana. Next base: position 18,487 of record JAVJIF010021899.1, on the reverse strand, counting down.
ATGGAGACCTCCTTTGAAGAGATGGAGTTAGGATTCCTAGAGGTCTCACTAGCAGATTCCCATTGGATGGTCTTCTCAGCTAGATTTTCATACAAATCCCATCCTTCATCTTCATCTTTCTGCAAGAAACCCCCTGGCACATACTTTCTAAGAGGGATTTGGTGGAATAGTCTAAACCGTCATAAAGAATTTGACATTGTCGCCATTTCTCTATTCCATGATGTGGACATTGGACAAGGAGGTTTTTAAAGCGTTCAAAGTACCTCCAGAACGGTTCACTAGGTTCTTGCTTGAATTGCATGATCGTCTTCCTAATGAGAGCGATTTTATGGATTGGATAGAATTTCTTCAAGAAGACCTTGATGAAACTATCCCAGGATGTGATAGAACCGGACGCTAAGCTATAGAGCCACTTCTTTGCTAAGTCCTTAAGTGCGAAAGGGATAAATCTCAACCTAATAGCATCGTCTACAAGGTGTGGGATTTTCATCATTAGACATACTTCCTCAAATTCTCTTATGAAGAAGTAGGCATCTTCGGACTCTAGGCCATGAAACTTGAGGAGTGTGTTGATGAATTGAGGCTTGAGCTCAAAATTGTATTCACCAACGATGGAAGTAGAATGCATGATGGAAGTGAGGTCCTAATCGGGTAGAACCTATCCTGCAGTGATGTTGATTGAGCCATTACCGGATCTGGTCTTGGTTCAAACTTGGGTGATGATGTGTTTCTAGTCAACCTAGATGAATTAGGGTCTCTCGACCACACTTGCATACACGAACAAAATCACAAACACAAACAAGTTCAACCAACAGTCAATAATAGAAATCAACCAAGCCTAGTCTAAGGTAACCTCGACCTAGACAACTCCTAACTGGTTGATTGTCCACAAGAGGTAGAATGTAGACTTTGACCACAAGCTAATCAGCTAGGTCAGGGCAAGATTAGTGGGAGGTTTTCCGTCAAAGACGTTCCTTAATTAAGTAACAACCAATCTTCAGGCATTCGGCCCTCAATCCCCTTCCTAGACACTAATTTGGCAGGAGTCAATTTCCAACACCTTCCCTCTTTAGGATAATCTCCTAGTGAGTTCGAGATGTCCCTAAGGCCAACGTCTATCAGATTTTACTTAGGCTTAGGTTTGTGAGTGCTTGGAGTCTGATTTTTGGGCCAAGGAAGGGTGATTAAATCCCAACCTTATCTTGTTATTGGGTGTTGCCCTTAAAATCAATTTGTGCAAGTGTACAAGATAAATAAGATTCACTCAAAGCGATATAAATCAACCAAGAAATGAGTCCTATTCTGAATGCAATGCATACGTACCTTGCTCCAGCACTCTTCAACAGTAAAGTAAATGAATTGAAAAGACTCGTGCCTAAAATGCAAACGTCTAATAAATTTTTTAACTTTTCAACAAGTGTTTTACTGTTGACTTAAAACAGGGATGTTGGATAGCAGAAATAGCACAAATATGACATATAAAAACTAAAATTTTTGCGAGCAATATGTCCTGCAAAAAAGAGTTTTTAGTAGTCCAATGAATTTTTTTCAGATTTTGCAAAGCAATTTCTTGAAATTCTGTTTCCTACTTTTGAGAGTAGGGGCATAGAATTTGCAAGTCTTCTCTTACAAAGCTTGAATGTTAAATCTTGATCTTCAAGTTCTTGAAACAACACACAAAACTTGTTAAAAACAACTACAGCATTCCCTCCCCGGCAACTGCGCCAAAAATTGATTGCTAAAAGAAAGAATAATCAATGAGTTTAAGAATTTACCGTGTAGCTTGTGGCTAACGGGTCGTGTCCACAAGGAGGGATGCGATGGAAGCTTTTCGGTGAATCGTTTAGAAACAAGGAATTGTGTTCATTTTTTATGAAAAAGAGAATGGAAAGAAAGAGATGATTAAAAGAAAAATTGCAACTTTTAGAAAAGGTTTTGGAGAAGGTGATTTAGAAAGCTTGAGAATTGTTTTGGTTGTTTTTATAATAAGAAAGCAAATCTGTGCTCACTATCTCACTACTCAATTGTTCATTCTTCTCTTAAAATGTTAAGTGCCTCAAGTGATCATTTGCAAAACTTAAAGTTGATTTTAGAAAGCTTTAAGTAAAGCACATAAGATGGTTAGAAGAGTTGAGTCTTTTCTTCAAGAAATCGTGAGAATTGAATATTAAAACATCAAGCGCGAAGAAGCAAGAATGAAGTAAAAACAATTCAAGAGATGTTCATGAAAGAAATGAGAATTTAACATTCCAAACCCATCCTCATGTGCCTTCAAGAACACTTTCAAAAAGAAAGGCTTTTAAGTAAGGCATTCATATGAGTCTTCGGGTCTTTTTCTTTTGAAAACAGGAGAGAAGGAGAGTAAAAGAGAGTTGCTATAGCGAGCCCAGAAAACCGTTTAGTTATCCATAGAAAACGAAGAAGAAAGCAAAATAATGCACGACATACCGAAACAAAAGTGGAAGGAAATGTGGCTTGATCTTGTATTGATGTCACTTCAATCTTCAAGTATAAGCTCTCAGTTCCTCTCTCTCACAAGTTTTGATACTGGACTACAAAGTAAATAACAAGATTACAACTTTTATGCTAGCTAACAAAGAGCCTAAATCCTAAGAAAATAAACACAAAACTTAATCCTAGTCTTCCTACATTTTTCTTTGCTGAAACCCATATTTATAGCCAAAAACCCAACGAGGAGAATCCCGGGAAGATTGGGGGAGCAAATGCTCCCCCAACAGAATCAGTTTGGCCGCGAAAACACAGCTTGGGCCGCGTTTCCGCGGCCCTGGTGTGGCCACGTGGCCACACCCAAGGGAGGGAGTCTCCTGGTTTGGTGTTGGACGCGTATCTGTTACTGGTTTTCTTGTTTCTGCTCCAAACTGTTGACGAAACAGCCTTGATTGTGTGGCTTCAACCGCTCGATTCAGGGAAGATTCTTTTCAACCTCTTGATATGCCAAGATTTAGCCCTGATTTCCTCATTTCGAATTTATTCTGAATTAATTCAGAATTTGGTGGGCTTTTGGGCTTATTTCTCTTTTCTTTCTTTAAGCACTTGGGCCTACATTTAGCAAAGAAAAAAGAAAACTTATTAAGAGGATTTATTAGCTAAAAAGTATGGTAAGGTGACAAAATATATGCAACATATGTGACAAATCATTAACCTCATGAAGCATAATACATATAAAACATGAACATGCTAAAAATATCATATATGTAAAAGCATACAAATAAATTAGGAGTTTTAGAGATAGTTACCAACACATGAACTACACTTTAACTCTCCAAAACTTGGTGGTTGTCCCACCAGACCTCCTTGATAGCGGTGTGATTGAGATAAAACCTGCACATTAAAATACAAAATTTCAGAACTTTTAAAACAGTAGTGCAAGGTGCTCAATTCTACCGCTATAGCAAGTGGCTATGGGGGTCGTGATCCACAAGGAGGGACTATCGATGGAAGCTTTTTAGTAAGTTCTCTTTTAGGCTACAAAGTATGGTTAAAGTTCTTCTTTCGTTCTTAAAAAGAAAATGAAAAAGTGTTAAAGTCAAGTTAGAAAGAAAGTAGTAGAATGAGAAGGTGGAGAAAAACAGAAAATAGACATATACAAAGAAATCGAAATGAGTGATGAAAGAGTTGGGTGTTGTGGTGTTCTAAACTAAAGAATAAAAAGAAAAGAATCTAAAAGTTACTTAACTCCTTTGGCCAAATGCTTACCTTGAATCTTTTGCAATGAAGTTACCTTGAAGTGAGGTGATCAACGTATAACCCATAAGAGTTGACTCCCGTCTCCTCCACATTATATCATCAAGATGTTGCAAGTATGAAGTGATACAGAATGAAACTCAAAATCTATCGTCATGAGCTATCGGTGGCACTCGCAAAGGCAAGGCTCTTTCGATGCTTTAAGACTCACTTGGATAGCAATTGGTACCAAAAGAAGAAAAGTAGAGAAGAAGAAGAAGAACAAAAATAAAGTACATACAAAAGGGAAACTACAGATTCAATTTTATAACAATAAGAGAAAAGAAGAAAATCTTACACCGGTGTCACTCTCAGTACAAGCTTCATTCTCGTTCTCCTATGAAACTCTGATCTCCTCTGATTTACATAAATTAAAACTGAAAATTACATGAAAAGAAAAACAAAAACCTACACTAAAAAATGGAAAAGTGGACTAAATTCTATCTTTGCATCCCGTTCTCTTTACAGTGAAATACCTGCCTTTTATAGGCAAAAACCCAGAGGGAGAGGCGTGAGAAGATAGGGGGAGAAAACGCTCCCCCAACTGAAGAAACAAAACAGCGAAAACTATACTAAGGATTATTAGACCACTTTCGCAGGTCACACGATTGCACTGAGCATCTGCAACAAGCCGTTAAACCTCTAGGTTTCCACTAGAGGACGAGTTTTGTCTCGTGAGGGTTTTCAGTAGATTACACCCACAAAATCCGTAAAGAAAGACAAAAATGTTAGTATTTTGAAAACACATTTTGAAAGAAAAATATTTGAAATATTATTGTAAGTTTTAAGTAACCTATAAGTTATAGGAAAATCGAATTTTTCATCTCTATTAAGAAATTTGTTATCAAACAAAGTAAGGAGTCAAATTGTACTTCTCATCTAGTCTATTACTTTACCCTAAGTCATATGCACCTTGTGACCGTGAAAACTTTGACTAAGGGTTCTTTAACTCTAACTCTTATGCCTTATTTATTTATATATATATTTTTTGGTGGTATTATTCCTTAGTTCTATTAGGCTTCTAATCTGCCCCTGTAACGAGCCTTTAATCGATGACTCACAAACCAAACGGTCTTAGAGCACCGGGTGAGAAAATACCCCATGGACTTAAGGACTCGAGCAAACAAGGCCACAAAACTAAAGATTTTATATATATAAACCACTTTTAGGCGTGAATACTTATGCTTTATTAGGCACAAATACCCATCTTAATCAGAGGATTTTTTTTATATATATATTTTTCTCAAACTTATCTAATCATCTTTCGCATAAATACCAAGGCTTACTTAGGCCAAAGCACCTAGCTAATCAATCATTAGATTTGTTCATCTTTCATAGATATATTTTTTTCTTTTTTTTATAAGGCATAAGAATCTTTGTTTTGAATCCTAAGTGTGTAAGTGTATGAAGTGTGCATATTTCATTAAGGTAAAATCAAGACTAAATTACTTTGACAAATTATCTTCCTAACCGTAAAAATCAAACAAATAATCTTATTTTGACCAAGTTTAAGAAATCTTAATTTTGATTTTCCTATTCCTTAAAATTGACTTAATTTCTTACAAAAAATATGTCAAAATATTGTTTCTATTTTCAAAAAGTTTTAAAAGTAAAGAAAATGTTAAAATAAAAAAAATTTGTTTTTTATTTATTTTTCTTAAACAAAAAGAAAAACCTAAGTTATGTTAGAACCCTCCCCCACACCTATCTCATGCATTGTCCTCAATGTATGAATCAATACTTAGATGCATGAAAAAGAAGACAGGGAAGGAAAATACTATCATAAGGTGGTGGTTCCGGTGGTGGTCTGATTGGTCCACTAAATGCGGCCCAATCGACGTATGAGTTTAGAGGAACCCACCAGAAATCTCTCTAATATAACCCACTAAAATGATGTATACATGAATTATTTTTATTAAAAATTTAACCCCATCTAATTTTCAAATTTCCTAATTAATTTTAGAGTCAATTTTGTCAACCGCCTTGTCCCAAAATAGAGTTTGAAAAGATGGAATGATTGACTTGGACTTTGGAAGTATGCGAACTAATACCGACTCAGAAAAATGACTTAAGTCAAGTAAAGGTTCAAGAGTCGAGATTGGTTCAGGAAGTGGGCCCAAATCAAGAAGTTGAAACTCAAGTCCACATTCATTTTCCCACAATGGAATGTGACTTAATATTGGTGATTCAAGTTCAAGAATGACAGGTGTGGGAATCAAAACTGACTCTAAAATATTACTCAAGTCGGGTAACAAAACAGGAGTCAATATTGATTCGGGAATTTGAACTGGATCACAAAATTGAGAATCTAGGTCACATTTCTCATTGAGTTCATAAAAAATGAGAACTTGCCAATTTGTCAATGGGACTTTCAAAAGTATGAAATTGGTCAAGTTCAATATGATGATCATCAAAGATGGGCGAATCAATTTCATTATGAATTGGCACAGGATCCAATGTTGACTCGGGAAAAGATTGAAATCAGGTGAAGAAACCAGAGTTATAATTGAATCAGGAAGTAGAATTGAATCACTAAGTTGAGGTTCATGATCATATTTATTCTCAAGTTCAATTTCAGGAAAGGGATAACTTGCCAAACTGTCAATGTCACTTTTAAAATTTGGAGTTTGGGCAAGTTCAAATGATTGTGCTGAAATGAACCTTGACTCTTCGGCTCTAACAGAATGGTTAGCGATTTCAGAACTGGCCAAACGTTGAGAATGTAGAGTTTGGACCATCATATCTATGTCATGATTATGAGCGTTTTGAGCCTGAGTCATAGCTTCAAGCATCTTTTCATAGTTGATTGGGTCATCGTTTTGTTGAAAAGATGAAGTGTAATTTGGAATTGGTGGTGAAATTGTGAGTCCATCAGATTTTGTGATTTTTGTTTGGACTCACGCATACTCATTTTCAAAATTGATGGTTTTCTATTTTGGACTGGAGGAACTGAGTATGAATCTTAAAAATATTGTGGACAAGGTGGACAAGTAGGACAAGTTGGTTGAAAATTGGACTCGGGGGAGGTGAATCCCTATTGACTCGGTGAAGAGTTGAAATTATTCTGGAAATTATGGTTATAAGATTGAGGGCATGGGTTATATTGATTCGAATAAGTCCAATCTGGCACACTATGTTGGTTAAAGTTATGATATGCCGGATTGGTAAAATCTGAGAAAGAGGTTTGGGTGTAATATGGATTACCATTAAAATTGGAAAAATTATTGTTATAAGCCATATCACACAATGAAACACAAACAAATAAGCAAACAAAGGAAAAAAAAATAAAAAAAAAATTTAAACTAAGTTAGGGTAAACCTTTGACCTAGACGACTCCTAACTGGTTAGACTGTCTATGGGAGGTATAATGCAGACTTTGACCACAAGCTAATTAGCCAGGTCAGGGAAAGATTGGTGGGAGGTATCCGTGCAAAAGCGACGAGCCTAATTAAGCCAAACCACCAGCCTCGGGGTTTCGCCCCTCAATCCCTTTCCTTAGACACTGATTTGATAAGAGTCAAATTCTATCACCTTCCCCCTTAGGATAATCTCCTAATTGAGTCTGAGATGTCCCTAGGGCCAACGTCTACTCAATTTTAGCTAGGCTTGGGTTAGTGAGTGAGGAGATTGTTTGTGGGCTAAGAGAGGGTAATGACTTCCCTACCTTATCTTGTTTATAGGACAAGCCCTTAAGATTGATTGTGCAAAGTGTGCAGGATAAAGAAAAGTAACATTCAACAAGAAAATAATCACTCAAGAATATTTCCTAAACTATATGCCATGCAAACGTACCTTTTACTCGAGCACTCTTTAACAGTAATGTAAAATATAAACGAATTAGACACGTGCCTAAATGCAAAGTCTAAACCGTTTTTAGCATTTAACAAACATCATTTTACTGTTGAGCTTAGAAAGGAAGTACAGTGAGACAAATAAGGAAATTAATAGCTATAGATATTAAACTTTGCAATTCAGCTAACCTGCAGAAAATACAGGTTAGTAGTTCACTCAGATTGCCACAGGAATGTAGCAAATCTGAGGGCTTCTTGGCTCTGCTTTCTTGAGCAGAGTCCAAGGCCACTTATATGTCCACTGCAGCAAAGATTCCTTGTTGTCAAATCTATACACAAAGAACAAAAAAGAAAGTTAACCAAAAATATAAATCTAAAAAAAAAAAGAATAACTTACCGTCCCTCCCAGGCAACAGCGCCAAAATTTGATTAAGATAAAACCTGCACATAAAAATACAGAATTTCAGAACTTTTAAAACAATAATGCAAGATGCTCAATTCTACCGCTATAGCAAGTAGCTATGAGGGTCGTGATCCACAAGGAGGGACTAGCGACGGAAGCTTTTTAGTAAGTTCTATTTTAGGCTGCAAAGTATGGTTTAAGTTCTTCTTTCGTTCTTAAAAGAAAATGAAAAAGAGTTAAAGTCAAGTTAGGAAGAAAGTGGTCGAATGAGAAGGTGAAGAAAAACAGAAAATAGACATATACAAAGAAATCGAAATGAGTGATGAAAGAGTTGGGTGTTGTGGTGTTCTAAACTAAAGAATAAAAAGAAAAGAATCTAAAAGTTACTTACCTCCTTTGGCCAAATGCTTACTTTGAATCTTTTGCAATGAAGTTACCTTGAAGTGAGGCGATCAACGATAGCCCATAAGAGTTGATTCCCGTCTCCTCCACATTATATCGTCAAGATGTTACAAGTATGAGGTGATACAAATGAAACTCAAAATCCATCGTCATGAGCTATCGGTGGCACTCGCAAAGGCAAGACTCTTTCCATGCTTTAAAACTCACTTGGATAGCAATTGGTACCAAAAGAAGAAAAGTAGAGAAGAAGAACAACAACAAAAGCAAAGTACATACAAAAGGGAAACTACAGATTCGATTTTATAACAATAAGAGAAAAGAAGAAAATCTTACACCGGTGTCACTCTAAGCACAAGCTTTGTTCTCATTCTCCTATGAAACTCTGATCTCCTCTGATTTACATAAATTAAAACTGAAAATTACATGAAAAGAAAAACAAAAATCTACACTAAAAATGAAAAAGTGGACTAAATTCTATCTCTGCATCTCGTTCTTCTTTACAGTGAAATACCTGCCTTTTATAGGCAAAAACCCAGAGGGGAGAGGCGTGAGAAGATAGGGGGAGCAAACGCTCCCCCAACTGAAGTAACAAAACTGCAGAAATGTGGTTTTGGCCGCGTTTCTGCGGCCTGGCTGCGGCCTGGCTGTGGCCAGGTGGCCACAGTCGGGGGATGGTTCCTCCGGGTTTGGTGTTCTGGCTTTATCTTCAGCTGGATTTCCGTTTCAGCTCCGGAATTGTGATAAAACGGCTTTTGATCTTTGGCTTCTACCGCTCGATTTGGGAAGATACATTTCAACCGATTTTTAACCTCTCTGATTTGTCAAGATATGCCCTGATTCCCTGATTTCAAATTTATTCTGATTTAATTCAGAATTTGATGGGCTTTTCGGCTCATTTCTCTACACTCTCCTTTAGGAATAAGCCTGCAAATAAATTAAACAATAATTAGGAAAAATCAGAGTTTATTTTATAATAAGTATGAGAATATGATAATAAATGTGCAATCTTAGCGACCGATCACGGTGCATCAATTTATAGTGTTCATTTGATCCCATGCATCCACCACCAAGGCACCATCCCTCTCACATCATGTGAGAGCCCACACCTACATCAAATACAAGAGGTGGAGATTTTGGTACCCATTTTCTTTTGGGTCCACGGGGGTTAGCATCTAATGGAACCCAAACATTTTTCTTAGCAAAATTAATATGATTTATCTTATCAAAACAAAACTTTGCTAAATGGCCTTTGCGGCCGCAATGTGTACACTTGTACACTCTACTATGCATATGTGTATGAGTGTGATCATGACGTGCAAAGTGTGCATATGCATGTTGTGGGTGATGTGCATGAACATTTGGAGCTTGTTTCCTTTGAAACAAGGATTCCAATCTATTATGGTTAAATGCACATTTGCTCAAAGTTGAGCTTAAAAAATCTATTTTATTTTTCAAAAATTTAATCTCATTTTTATCAATGGAGGCATGAAAAACATGATGAGAATGAGAATCAATACTCTTTTTCATTTTAGAAAGAGTTTCTTTTGAAAATCACCTAGAGGGGGGGTGATTAGGTGAAAATGCTAATCAATGCACAAATTAAAAATTATGGAGCAACAATCTCACAAGGCAAGTGAATATAGCAATGAATGTAGAGAACAAGTAATAAGAGCAATGAAAATAGAGCAAGAAATAAGAGCAAGTAAACCAAACACAAACACCGAGATTTGTTATCGAGGTTCGAGCACCCAGCTCTACTTCCCCGCCTTCCCCAGAAGGATTCCAACACTTCCACTATCACAAAGATGTCACAAATATACCGGATTACCCAACTACACAATCTCAAGTACAAGCAATCTCTGAGTAGTCAAAAGACCACAAACTCTCTCTTGCAAAATTCTCTTCCCTTACAAAGGTCCTTAGAGAATTAATGAGTAGGAATGAAGCTCTTGTGTGAAAGGAGAAAAGAAAATGAAATCAGAGAATTCTTGAAAACACTTCAGAAAATGAGAGAGAATTTCAGCACAAAAACCAAGAAACCAAATCTTTTGAATGCCTTAAGCTTTTGGAAATTTTTGAGAATTTTTTCTAGTAACCAAACTCTCCCGAAACACGCCTATTTATAGGAGAGGGCTAGGGTTTAAAGATAAAACATTTTTAAGGCTAATCAGAATGTATTAAAACCAAAACATGTCACTTAAACACACTTAAGTGAGAAAAGGACAAAAATAAATCTGCTCAGAAAACTAGCCGTTACTGTTCAAACGGCTAGTCCGGTCGACCGGCCCAGTCGACCGCTAGTACAAAGAAAATGACCGTTGCAGGCCACGGTCGACAGGCCCGGTCGACCGAAACAAACAGAGAGCTCTGCTCTCAGACCGGTGACTGGGACGGTCGACCGTCCAAAGACTTCCAAACGTGCACAGATTTGTGCACGTCGGTCGACCGACCCGGTCGACCAACTTCTAGCCAAGTCGACTTGTCAGAAAACTTAGTCGACTGGATGAAGTCTGGAATGGACAGAAAAATAGTTTTAAAAATATTTTGAAAAATCTTTTAACACTCCTAAAAATCACCAAAAATAGTTTTATCATTTTGTATGGATATATAAACATGTGGTAAAAAGTTTAGCTCAAATATCAATCAATATGAACTATTTTTGTCTCTTATCATTTTTACCAAAAACCAAAAACTGTATTTTCTAAAACTTGGATTTTTACTAGAAAATACGTTTTGTCCAAAACTTCTTCCAAATACAAAAACATGATATTTAAACATTTTGAAGCATAATCCTATATACATGAAACATATGTATATCAAAGTTTTTGTCATAAATTCCAATACCAAAATAAGTTTTGATAAAACACGAAACTTAAAACACATGATTATGTATATCAAAATAAGTTTGTAGTTGAAGATTGTATACAAACTATTTATGTTAGGAAACAAGATGTGCGCAAAAAAGTGTGTGATAGAGCTTCAAACATATTCACTATTCTTTAACAAAATTCTAAACTAAAAGCAAATCTAATAAATTATCTTGAGCAATCTTGAGGTCTTGAGCCATGCGATGCCTTGCTAGAGCCTTCTCTTCTATGTTCCTTCCTTGATGTGCAAAAAGCCTTCTTTACTTCATGAACCTAGAAATTCTTGCAATAGCTAAGCAATGGCCTCCAAATATGGTACTAACCTGAAACCTATCTAAACAAACTAATTAGTACCAAATAGCACTTATTTGTTTTGTTATCATCAAAACTCTAAACAAATGGAGAGTGTAACCTTTTGGGCCAACAATCTCCCCTTTTTGATGACGACAAAACAAATAGGCTATAAACAAAAGTATAGGGGAGGAGAAAGCTCCCTCTCAAATTATGCTATATTAAACAAAGAAAAACCATGTAATTTGTAATTTGCAAGTAAACATCATGAAACCAAAAACCAAAAATACTTGCAAAACACTTAAAAACAAATTACAAGAATTCATGAAAACACATCAAAATCTCAAAACATATATAAACTCATATGGAACCATATATAAACTCATATGGAACCAAAACCATATGAGCCCATATTTCCATACATAAACTCATTCTCCCCCTTTTGTCATACATCAAAAAGGGTTAAGAAAACATTTTATTCAATAACACAAACATTGAGTTCACCACAAATGAATGAAAATCTAGCAAAATCAAGTGGTTTAGTGAAATATCGGCAAGTTGCAAATCCGTAGAAACATAATCAATATCTATATCTCCTTTCTCAAAATGATCTCTAAGAAAGTGATATCTAATCTCAATGTGCTTGGTCTTACTATGTTGATTTGCATTCTTTGTCATATGTATAGTACTAGTATTATCACAAAATATTTTTATATGGTTATAATGCAAATCATAATCAAGGAGAGTATGTTTCATCCAAAGGACTTGTGCACAACAAGCCCCCGCGGCAACATACTCCGCCTCGGCGGTTGAGAGAGCTACGGAATTTTGTTTCCTAGAGGACCATGAAACAAGACAATTACCAAGAAATTGACATGTCCCACTAGTACTCTTTCTATCTACTCTACAACCCGCATAGTCGGCATCCGAATAACTCGTCATTGAGAAATCTCCGGTTTTCGGATACCATAGACCCATTCCAATCGTTCCCTTAATATAACGAATAATACGTTTTACCGCAATAAGATGGGACTCTTTGGGACACGATTGAAATCTAGCACAAAGACACACGCTAAACATGATATCTGGCCTACTTGCCGTCAAATACAAAAGACTACCTATCATGCTTCTATACAATTTAATATCAACATTTTTACCTTGGTCATCCTTATCAAGCTTGGTGGTAGTTGCCATGGGAGTGTTGCAAACCTTTGAGTCTTTAAGTTCAAACTTCTTTACGAGTTCCTTTGCGTATTTGGCTTGACATATGAAGTTCTCATCTTGCAATTGCTTGATTTGGAGTCCAAGAAAGAAATTAAGCTCACCCATTGAAGACATTTCAAACTCACATTGCATAACCTTTTCAAATTCCTTGCATAAAAACTCATTAGTAGAACCAAAAATTATATCATCAACATAAATTTGTACAATTAAAATATCATTATCAACATGCTTAGTGAATAGTGTTGTATCTACTTTGCCTTTAATAAAATCATTTGAAATGAGAAAACTAGAAAGCCTTTCATACCAAGCTCTTGGAGCTTGTTTCAATCCATACAAAGCTTTATCAAGTTTAAAAATAAAATTGGGATGAACATGATCAACAAAACGGGAGGTTGAGCAACATAAACTTCTTCATTTATAAAACCATTCAAAAATGCACTTTTCACATCCATTTGAAAAAGTTTAAAATTTTTGAAAGATGCAAAAGCTAGTGTCATCCGTATGGCTTCAAGCCATGCTACGGGTGCAAAGGTCTCCTCAAAGTCAATTCCCTCAACTTGAGTGTAACCTTGGGCCACTAACCTAGCCTTATTCCTAATCACATTTCCGGACTCATCCATCTTGTTTCTAAAGATCCACTTAGTACTAATTATTGGTCTATCGTAGGACCTAGGAACAAGGTGCCAAACTCGGTTACGCTCAAATTGATTGAGTTCCTCTTGCATGGCTAGCAACCAATATGAGTCTGCCTCGGCTTCGAGGATGCTTTTGGGTTCAAAATGAGAAATGAAAGCAAAATTACCATATAGGTCATGGAGTTTGGAGCGAGTTGTTACCCCTTTAGATGCATCACCTAAGATGAGCTCCTTGGGATGATTTGTGGCATATCTCCAAGCTTTAGGAAGCGGTTGAGAGCTTTCCTCTTTATCCTCTTGAACGTCACCAATTGGTTCTTGCTTTTCATCTTGAGCGGGTGAGTCCTTCAAGGATAGTCTCTCCATGTCTTCACTTAATGGTTCAATCTCTAAAACATTCTCAACAAACACATTAGATTCTTCAAATTTAACATGCATGGATTCTTCGATGGTAAGTGAAGATCTATTGAATACTCTATAAGCTTTACTAGTTGTAGAATATCCAATAAAGATTGCTTCATAAGCCTTAGCATCAAATTTACCCAAGTTATCTTTAGTGTTCAAAACAAAACACTTGCATCCAAAAACTTTAAAATATGAAACATTAGGTTTTCTAGAATGATACATTTCAAAAGATGTTTTGGAAGAATTTTTACATAAATAAATACGATTTGATATATAGCATGCGGTGTTTACGGCCTCGGCCCATAGATAATGAGGGAGGTCATACTCACTTATCATTGTCCTAGCCATCTCTTGAAGTGTTCTATTTTTCCTTTCTACAACTCCATTTTGTTGTGGAGTTCTAGGACAAGACATTTCATGCTTAATTCCCTTTTCATCACAATAAGTCATGAAGAGTTGGTTAACAAACTCACCACCTCTATCACTCCTTATTTTCAAAATCGGAAAACCTTTTTCTTTTTCAACCCTTTTTCGAAAAATTTTGAAATGAGAGAAAGTTTGATCTTTGTGTTCCAAGAAGAAAACCCAAGTGAAACGGGAAAAATCATCAACTAAAACAAATGCAAATCTACTACCATTTAAGCTCTTAGTTTTAGTAGGTCCAAAAAGATCTATATGAATTAATTCTAAAGGCCTAGTTGACATGATATCCTTGATTGGTTTGAAGAAAGACTTGGTTTGTTTCCCAAGTTGGCACGCACCACAAATGTGGTCTTTCTCAAACTTCAAGTAAGGTATACCCTTCACCAAATCCTTAGAATTAATCCTAGAAAGATGGTCAAAAGATGCATGTCCTAATCTTCTATGCCAAAGCCAAGAATTTTCATCAAAAGCATTTAAGCATTTAGTAGAACATTCCATATTAAGCATGTCAATAATATAAACATTATCATCACGAAAACCGGTAAGAATACAATCATTGGATTTAATGTCAAAAATCTTGCAAGAAGTATCATCAAAAATAACTTTAAGTCCACGATCACAAAATTGACTAATACTAAGAAAATTATGTTTCAAACCATCAACAAGTACAACATTTTCTATAATGGGAGATGCACCAATTTGAATGTTAACTATACCGATGATAGTGCCTTTGGAGTCATCCCCGAAGGTGACGGAGCCACCTTCCTTGTACCTTGATAAGGTTGTAAAGTTATTGATATCCCACGTCATATGTCTTGAACAACCACTATCAAGGTACCACTGCTCCCTACGTCTTGGAGCCTTGGTGTGTACCTACATCAAATAATTTAGGACTTGATTTTGGTACCCACATTTTCTTGGGTCCTAGAGGGTTAGTTTCATTAACCCAACAAGATTATTGATCTATTAACTTGGTCATAGCAAAATTTAGCTAAATGTCCATTCTTACCACAATATGTGCATCTATATACTCTACCATATTAAAAGCATAGTGAGTGTGTGATTTGTGAGCATGAGAGTTGTGAGCATGAAAAGATTTAGCATGTGTAGTGTGAGCATGTGAATTTTAGCATGAGAGGTGTGCTTTTTGGAAAACTTTTCTTCAAGTTTCTTAGTGTTAAAAGCACAATCTTTCAAAACTTTTTCAAAATCAACCATTTTATTTTTTAGAGAGGAAATTTCTTTTTCATCAACAATAGGAGATTTTTCTTTACAAGAAACCTTGTAGGCATTAAACTCATTTTGAAATGAAATAAGATTAGAAGAAATATCATCCTTTTCTTTAGAAACCATAGCAAGTTGATTTTTGAGAAAAGCAACTTCTTTTTGCAATTTATAACATTCAATCTTCTTATTATCATAAGTTTCGGAAAGTTCAACAAAGGCATGAGCAAGAACTTCCTTACTTAATTCATCATCTTCATCATCAAGAGGTTGAGGGGTTACCTTTGGTGTGTTTGCCATGAAACACATATTCGCTACATCCGCCTCTTCCTCGGACTCGCTTTCCGAATCCCAAGTTGCCTTGTACGCTTTCTTTTCTTCCGATTTCTTTGGCTTGAAGGAGGAGGTCATCTTCTTCTTGAACTCCGGGCAATCCGCCATAATGTGTCCGGGCTTTCGGCAATTGTAGCATATGATTTCCTCTCCTCTTTGCCTTCAAATTTCTTTCGGAAGTTGAGCTTGTTCCTCCGGTACATTCTCTTCACATTGCGAACAAGTAGTGATAGCTCCTCATCTTCTTCTTCTTCATCTTCTTCATCGTCTTCAAGAGTGGATGAAGACTTGAAGGCCAAGGATTTCTTCTTTAGTGGAGCAGCCTCTTCTCTTGCTTTCTTTTCCATCTCATGGGTTTTTAGGTTCCCAATGAGACTAATGAGGTCCATCTCGTCCTTGTCGTTTAATTCCTCAAGGTGGTGGCCTTTATCTCCCATGATGTAGGAAGAGCCCGAATCACTTTCCGCACCTTTTGATCATTGGAAATATCATCACCTAAAGAAGAAAGACCATTGGTGATTTTAGTAAATCGAGTAATCATACAATCTATAGATTCATCATCAATCATTTTAAAAGACTCATATTGGGACCTCAAGAGATCTATCTTAACTCTCTTGACTTGTGAAGTCCTTTGTGTGTGACCAATAAGTGTTGCCAAATCTCATAGGCGGATTGGCAATGAATTACCCGTGTAAGGTCATCCTCATTCAAGGCGGTTAAGAGGGAATTTTGGGCCTTGGAGTTAGCCTCATATTCTCTAAAGTTGAAGCCGGTCCATGTGCTCTCATCACTATCGGGTGCAATATAGGGTTTGGTCAAAGATTTAGCCACTAAGCTACCTAAGGATTGCAAAAAGATAGTCATCCTAACCTTCCAAATAGGGAAGTTGAGTCCATCAAATTTAGGAGGGGTTTTGATGTTATCGGCCATGTTTACTAGTGATGACAAATGGAATGCAAATGTTGATTAGCAAATTTTAAGGATCTCTCTATGGATGTTAAGCCAAAACCTAGAGTCCAAGCTCTGATACCAATTGAAAATCACCTAGAGGGGGGTGAATAGGTGAAAATGCTAATCAATGCACAAATTAAAAATTATGGAGCAACAATCTCACAAGGCAAGTGAATATAGCAATGAATGTAGAGAACAAGTAATAAGAGCAATGAAAATAGAGCAAGAAATAAGAGCAAGTAAACCAAACGCAAACACCGAGATTTATTATCGAGGTTCGAGCACCCAGCTCTACTTCCCCGCCTTCCCCAGAAGGATTCCAACCACTTCCACTATCACAAAGATGTCACAAATACACCGGAGTACCCAACTCGACAATCTCAAGTACAAGCAATCTCTGAGTAGTCAAAAGACCACAAACTCTCTCTTGCAAAATTCTCTTCCCTTACAAAGGTCCTTAGAGAATTAATGAGTAGGAATGAAGCTCTTGTGTGTAAGGAGAAAAGAAAATGAAATCAGATAATTCTTGAAAACACTTCAGAAAATGAGAGAGAATTTCAGCACAAAAACCAAGAAACCAAATCTTTGATTGCCTTAAGCTTTTGGAAATTTTGAGAATTTTTTCTAGTAACCAAACTCCCTAAACACCCCTATTTATAGGAGAGGGCTAGGGTTTAAAGATAAAACATTTTTAAGGCTAATCAGAATGTATTAAAACCAAAACATGTCACTTAAACACACTTAAGTGAGAAAAGGACAAAAATAAATCAGCTCAGAAAACTAGCCGTTACTGTTCAAACGGCTAGCCCGGTCGACCGCTAGTACAAAGAAAATGACCATTGCAGGCCACGGTCGACAGGCCCGGTCGACCGAAACAAACAGAGAGCTCTGCTCTCAGACCGGTCGACTGGGACGGTCGACCGTCCAAAGACTTCCAAACGTGCACAGATTTGTGCACGTCGGTCGACCGACCCGGTCGACCGACTTCTAGCCAAGTCGACTTGTCAGAAAACTTAGTCGACTGGATGAAGTCTGGAATGGACAGAAAAATAGTTTTAAAAATATTTTGAAAATCTTTTAACACTCCTAAAAATCACCAAAAATAGTTTTATCATTTTGTATGGATATATAAACATGTGGTAAAAAGTTTAGCTCAAATATCAATCAATGTGAACTATTTTTGTCTCTTATCATTTTTACCAAAAACTAAAAACTGTATTTTCTAAAACATGGATTTTGACTAGAAATACGTTTTGTCCAAAACTTCTTCCAAATACAAAAACATGATATTTAAACATTTGAAGCATAATCCTATATACATGAAACATATGTATATCAAAGTTTTTGTCATAAATTCCAATACCAAAATAAGTTTTGATAAAACACGAAACTTAAAACACATGATTATGTATATCAAAATAAGTTTGTAGGTTGAAGATTGTATACAAACTATTTATGTTAGGAAACAAGATGTGCGCAAAAACGTGTGTGATAGAGCTTCAAACCTATTCACTATTCTTTAACAAAATTCTAAACTAAAAGCAAATCTAATAAATTATCTTGAGCAATCTTGAGGTCTTGAGCCATGCGATGCCTTGCTAGAGCCTTCTCTTCTATGTTCCTTCCTTGATGTGCAAAAAGCCTTCTTTACTTCATGAACCTAGAAATTCTTGCAATAGCTAAGCAATGGCCTCCAAATATGGTACTAACCTGAAACCTATCTAAACAAACTAATTAGTACCAAATAGCACTTATTTGTTTTGTTATCATCAAAACTCTAAACAAATGGAGAGT
>JAVJIF010021898.1:0-84348 GCA_038442645.1 Agave tequilana | reverse complement strand
ACTAATGGTAGTTTCTGACTGTTAGTCAGTTTCTGATTTCTGGTGTTTTATCCAACGTTTCAAATTCAAATTTGCCCTGATAACTACCCTGACTGACCGTAGATTTCACCTATAAATAGGAATGTTGTCCTAGGCTACATTTGCAATTCATATCAATAGTTTTCTGCCCAAAACTCTGTTAAAAAATCTTTTTATTTAGAATTATTTTCACTTTCATTTCTTCACACAAATTCCAATCCTCTAGTGAAGAATTCTGAGAGTCCACCTATAAGAGTTCTTGTTAAAGATCACATACAGTCTCAAGGCTTATAGGATTGATTATAATTACTCAAAGAGAAAGATTGTACAAGAGCATCTTCGGATTGAAGAGAAGTTGTACAATGTGTTGTTGTCTTCTCGGTGCTGAGAAGAGTTGTATACATTTGGCAAAGGGGATTTGTCAAGTAGTGTACAAGGTGTTCATTTTGGGTGTACAAAATCAAAGGTTAAAGGAAATCTCAAGCGGGTGGCTTGGGGACTGGATGTAGGTCAAGAGGACCGAACCAGGATAAAATCTCTTGTGTTTTGCATTTGTATAATTTCTGAGATTTATTTCTTTTCTTGCAAGTTATTTTATTTAACGCTAATATCTTTGTTCTAGTGTTGTGTTGACATAATATTTTAGATCCTACAAAACCTAAGCTTAACTTAAAAACTGATAGACGTTGGACCTAGGGATATCTCGGACTCACTATAGATTGACTTAAGTGGGAAGTTGTTAGAAGTTGACTCTTGCAAATCGGTGTCAAAGGTCAGGGATTGAGAGGCGAAACCACAAAGGCTGGTGGTTTGGCTTAATTAGGCCCATCACTTTTTGCACGGATACCCTTCCACCAACCTTACTCCGATCTGGCCGATAACTTGTGGTCAGGTTCTCAATATATCTCCCATAGATAATCAACAGTTAGGAGTTATCTAGGTCAAGGTTTACCTTAGAGTAGGCTTGGTTGTTTTTCTTCCTTCTTTTGTTTTTTGGTGAATTTGTTTATGATAGTGTTTGTTTATGCAAGCGTGGTTGAGAGACCTAAACACATCTAGGTTAACTAGAATCACATCAGCTTCCAAGCTAGAAATCAAATCAGATTCGGTTACGTCTCAACCGACATCTTTACAGAATAGATTCTACCCCATCAGAACCTCACTTCCATCTTGCATCTAACTTCCATCAAATGGTGACAACAATTTTTAGCTTAAGCTTCAGTTCATCAACACACTCTCTAAGCTTCATGGCTTAGAGTCTGAAGAAGCATATTTCTTTATAAGAGAATTTGAGGAAGTATGCTTAATGATGAAAATCTCACACCTTGTAGACGATGCTATTAGGTTGAGTTTCATCCCATATTCTCTTAAGGGCTTAGCCAAGAAATGGCTATACAGCTTAGTGATCGGTTCCATCACATCGTGGGATGGTTTCATCAAGATCTTCTTGAAGAAATTCTACCCAATTCACAAGATCGCTCTCATTAGGAAGAATAATATGCAGTTTAAGCAAGAACCTAGTGAACTGTTTTTGAGGTACTTTGAACGCTTCAAAAATCTCCTTGTCCAATATCCTCATCATGGCATAGAGAAGTGGCAACAATGTCAAATTCTCTATGATGATTTAGACTACCCAACCAAGACCCTCTTGGAAACCATGTGCCTAGGGGGATTCTTGAAAAGAATGATAATGAAGAATGGGATTTATTTGAAGATATATCTGAAAAGACCATCCAATGAGAACCAACTAATGAAAACTCTAGAAATTCAAAACATATCTCTTCAAAAAGAGGTCCCCATTCAATTGAATCATCCATTACTACAGAGGCTAAAATTGCTATTCTAATGAGAAGATTAAAAGCTCTAGAAATTAGAGAGCCAGTTCCTGTAAACCAAGTCAGCCCAAATCAATTTTCAACTTCGAGTTGTACTTATTGTCAATCAATGAACCATGTATTTGAGGAGTGCCCAATTTTTCATACTCAATAAATGTGTCTAGAGCCGATGAATGCAGGCTTTTCAAGGCCCAATAACATTCCATATGCTCAAACGTACAATCCTGGCTAGAGAAATCACCCGAATTTCTCATTGAGCCAAAACAACCATGATCACTCTAGGTCAAATCATTTCCAACCCAATTTTCCTAATCATTATCTCAATTCTTCCAATCTTTACCCAACTTATCATTATCTTAATTCTTCCAATCATTACCCAACTTTCATAATTATCAACACAACTTTTTCAACCAAGCTCTACAACCTTACTTCCAAGGTCCCCCTGCTGACAAGAAATCGATCGACTTGGAGAAGATTTTAGCATCCTTCATGCAAAATACGGGACAAGCTATATCTAGGATAGAGGGTCAAATTAGTCAGTTGGCCAGTTTCTTAAGTGAAATGCCCAAAGGGACTTTGCCTAGTCAACCGATAATTAACCCTAGGAACTCTAGTCAAGCTCATATGGCTAAAGAGGATCAAATGAATCAATGTAATTGTTGGCCCAAGGTTACAATCACCCGTTTTATTGAGTTTTGATGATTCTAAAACATATATAGTTATTTGTACTAATCATGTTTATTGTTTAAGTGTATTTCAGGGTCCTAAAGATTCATGGAGTTTTCTTCCCTAAAGGAAGGTTGTTTTGACTCAAGTCGGTTCATTTCGGGTTCAAGAATCAAGCTTTGCAAGATCATATGGAGAAGCCCACTTGAAGACTTTGTAGTCATCTAGAACCTACGTAAGAATTAGTTTGTTAAAGTTTGAGATTGTGAAAAATTGGCTCTACACACACACCTTTCAAAATATAGTTTTTATTTTTGGTATTTGTTTTTAGTTCATGCCTTGATAAATATACATGACTCAAATTTTTACAAAATTTTATATCATGTTTATATCATGTATATCTATCTTTCCAGCATGATACTTAGTCATATATCCCTACAAAATAGTTTGAAAATTTTCCTAAGTTCAGAAAAATCCTATTTCCCTCTGTTCCAGGCCAGGCCGGTCGACCGCCCCGGTCGACCGCGTACTGTGTCCGGACGTGCACGCTTGTGCACGTCTGTCGGTCGACCGACCTAAAATAGCTTGCTCTCTGCTTTTTGTCGGTCGACCGGGCCGGTTGATCGCCAGTTCAAAACTGTGTTTGCCCTTTGCGGCCGGTCGACCGAGCCCAACGGCTATCTGCCAGATGGGCTGCCGGTCGACCGACCGGTCGACCGACAGCCTGCCTGGAGCCCCAACGGCTCTTTCCTCTTTGGTGATTTTCTGAAATCTGTTTTTGTTATATTTTTGGATAGCAGAATTTTCTGATCTTTTGGGACTAATTTTGGACCATATAAACTTAATTAAATCATGTTTTAATCCCCTCCTCTCCCTATAAATAGAGAGGGTTGGTCTCTTGCAAAAACACCAAGAAAAATACCTAGTTTTCAAAGTTTGAAAAAGAAGAAAAATTTTAAAAGCTCTCAATTCTCTCTTGCATTCTTGGCTATTATTTTTCAGTTGTGTTTTCAAGCAAGTTTCATTTACAACTGAGTTTGGTTTTCTCACTACACTTCTAGAGCCAAAAATTTCATCCTCATTCTATAAGGAAGTTATAAAGAGAAAGTTTGTAAGAAGTTTGTGATCCTTTTGTGATCACTTGGTTACTTGTTCCTTCTTGTTGAGATACCTCTTCGGTAGAGGATTGTATTGATGGAGTTCGGTACTCCGGTCTTCGGTAGACCTTGTAAAGTCCTCGGTGGATAGTGGAAACCCTTCACGACGGTGAAGGCGGGGATTAGAGTGGTGGCTCGAACCTCGAAACAAATACTTTGTGTTTGCGATTGTTTTTTGTTCTTGCTCTCTATTGTTCTTTACTTTTAGCTTGTGTGATATATCTTGTGTGTACTTCATTATTGCTTCAAATTCATTTCTTGCTAACTTGTCGATCAATTCTCATACAACAAGATTGCAATACGCACCTCTAACTCTTATCTAGAGGAATCACGAGGAAGGAGTTCAGAACCCTTCACAGGATATCCGGCTTCTAGTCTTGTTTTGGGAGATCGTTGCATCATTCATTCATACTTGTTTTAAAAGATTGTTAGATTAGCATTTACACCTATTCACCCCCTCTAGGTGTTTTCAATTGGTATCAGAGCATTGGTCTCTAGGCTCTTTGCTTAACAACCTTAGAGAGATCCTTTATTTGCTAATCACTTTATTTTTTTTTTCATACTCACTCACTTAGTAAAAATGGCCGAAGGAATTAAGACCCCCCCAAAGTTTGATGGCCTTAACTTTCCCATATGAAAGGTTAAGATGACCGTTTTTTTGCAATCTCTAAGAAGCTGGGTTGCAAAGGCGGTGACCAAACCTTTTAGTGCACCCACCGGTGATGAGTCCACTTGGTCCGAAATTGAGACTAAGGAATTTGATGCCAATGCTAGGGCTCATTATGCACTACTTCAAGCCCTTAATGATGATAATATCTCTAGAGTTATTCATTGCAAATCCGCATATGAAATTTGTACACACTTGCTTATCACACATGAGGGGACCTCACAAGTGAAGAGGGCTAAAGTAGACCTTCTTCGGTCCCAATATGAGAATTTTTTCATGCAAGAAGTGAAACCATAGATGATATGGTTACAAGATTTACAAAGATTACTAATGGACTTTCTTCTTTAGGTGATGCTATTGACAACGACCAAAGAGTAAGGAAGATCATCCGGGCTCTTCCTTTTTCTTGGGAAGTCAAAGCTACTACCTTGAAGGAACTCAATGACAAGGAGGAGATGGAGCTTATAGGTCTCATTGGGAACCTCAAGACCCATGAGATGGAGAGAAAAGCAAGAGAAGAAATGGCTCCCTCCAAGAAGAAAGCCATTGCCTTCAAGAGTCAATCCTCATACTCCGACGAAGACGATGAAGAAGAAGATGATGAAGAGCTCTCACTTCTTGTGAAGAACGTTCGGAGGATGTATAACAAGGCAAAGTTCCAAGGTAGAAGAAGATGGCAAGGTGGCAAAGAAGAGAAGAAGATTATTTGCTTCAATTGCCAAAGGCCGGGTCATATTGTTGCGGAATGCCCGGATAAAGTCAAGCCCTCCACCTCCAAGAAGCCTTACAAGAAGAAAGCATTGAAGGCTACATGGGATTCCGAAAGCGAATCCGAGGAGGAAGTTGACACCGCCAACATGTGCTTCATGGCTAACGAAAGCACAAGCAAGGTAACCCCTACCACTTCTTTTAATGATGAGCTTTCCATGGATGAATTAGGAGAAGCATTTGTAGAACTCTCACACAACTATGATTTTCTTAAGAAAAGTATTTAAAAATGAAAAAGGAAAATGAGTCTCTTAATCACCAAGTTTTTACTCTTTCTAAAGAAAAAGATGAATTACTTTCCACTCTAGTTTCCACCCAAAAAGATTTTGATAATTATAAGATTTCTTACAAAGGTAAGTTTTCACAAGTTGATAAAAATGAAATTACCATGCTAAAAGAGAAAATTAATTCTTTAGGAGTAGTTTTGAAAAAGTGTGAATTTGATAAGAATAGACTTGAGGCTATGTTTCCTAAGAAACAAGCCTCTAAGAAACAATCACATGCTATTCATGCTCATGCTCATGTTCATACTTCACAACCTCAACATCATGCCAAACGTCCCAAACATGCTCACCCCACACACACATGCATTCATGTATGAGAAAGTGTTTTCATGCACATATTATGGCCGTAAAGGTCATTTAGTTAAGTTTTGTTATGGTAGACTAAATGCATCTCATCATAATGTTTGGGTTCGCAACACTAACTTTTAAGGACCCAAGAAAATTTGGGTACCAAAGTCAACAATTTTGCTAAATGATGTAGGTACCTTCAAAGGCCCAACGACGTAGAGGGTTGTGGTATCTTGATAGTGGTTGCTCAAGGCACATGACTTGGGATATCAACAACTTTGCAACCCTATCAAGATACCATGAAGGTGGCACCGTCACCTTCGGAGATGATGCCAAGGGTAAAATCATCGGTATTGGTAATGTTAAACTTGGTACATCCCCTTTAATTGAAAATGTTGTTTTAGTTGATGGACTCAAGCATAATCTCTTGAGTGTTAGTCAACTTTGTGATAAAGGTTTTGATGTCGTTTTTGATAATTTAGTTTGTAAAGTTATTGATAGACAATCTAACACAAGTATATTTTCCGGTTTTCGTGAAAGCAATGTATACATGATTGATATGTCTAATATGTCTTGCAATATTACTTGTTTAAAAGCTCTCGATGATGACTCTTGGTTGTGGCATAGAAGATTAGGCCACATTTCTTTTGACCATCTATCTAGGTTAAACACTAGGTAAACACAAAGGAAATAGTGAAGGGTATTCCTTACTTGAACTTTGAAAAGGACCGCATTTGCGACGCGTGCCAACTTGGGAAACAAACCAAGTCCTCTTTCAAGTCAATCAAGGATATCATGACATCACGTCCTTTGGAGTTGATCCATATGGATTTGTTTGGTCCTACTCAAACCAAAAGTCTAAGTGGGAATCGTTTTGCATTTGTTTTGGTTAATGATTTTTCGCGTTTTACATGGGTTTTCTTTTTAGAGCGTAAAAATCAAGCCTTTTCACATTTTCAAGCCTTTAAGAAAAGTGTTGAAAAGGAAAAAGATTCTTCAATTTTAAGAATAAGAAGTGATAGAGGTGGTGAATTCATTAACCTACCCTTTATTACTTTTTGTGAAGAACATGTAATTAAACATGAACTATCTTGTCCTAGAACTCCACAACAAAATGGAGTAGTTGAACGGAAAAATCGGACATTACAAGAGATGGCTAGGACAATGATTAATGAATACGGTCTCTCACATTATCTATGGGCCGAGGCCATAAATACATCTTGCTACATATCAAATAGAGTTTTCTTATGCAAAAATACTTCAAAAACTTCTTTTGAGATTTATTTTTCTAGAAAGCCAAATGTTTCTTACTTTAAGGTTTTTAGATGCAAATGCTTTGTTTTGAATACAAAAGATAACTTAGGTAAATTTGATGCTAGATCTTATGAAGCAATTTTTGTTGGATACTCAAATACCAGTAAAGCGTATAGAGTCTTCAACAAGTCATCTTTGACTATTGAGGAATCTATACATGTAAAATTTAAGGAATCTAATATGTTTGTTAAGAATGTTGTAGAAATAGATCCTTTACATGAAGACATGGAGAGAATCACTTTGAAGGATTCACCTACAATTGCAAGCATGCCAAAGGATGATGAAGGAAATGAAGCTAAAGAAAATGAGGCTCAAGGCAATACAAATCAAGAAGAAGAAGTGGAGCCTACTCAACCTCTTCCAAAAGATTGGAGATTCAATCCACATCATCCTAAGGATCTCATTTTAGGTGAAGTATCTAAAGGGGTAACCACTCGCTCTAAACTTCATGATGTATGTGGACACTATGCTTTTATTTCTCATTTGAACCCAAGAACTTCCTCGAAGCCGAGGCCGACTCATATTGGTTGCTAGCCATGCAAGAGGAGCTCAATCAATTCGAGCGCAACCAAGTTTGGCACCTTGTTCCTAGGCCCCACGATAGACCAACAATTGGTACTAAGTGGATCTTTAAGAACAAGTTGGATGAGTCGGGTAATGTCATTAGGAATAAAGCTAGGTTAGTTGCCCAAGGTTACACTCAAATCGAAGGGATCAATTTTGAAGAAACCTTTGCACCCGTAGCACGGCTTGAAGCCATACGGATGACACTTGCATTTGCTTCATATAAAGATTTTAAGCTTTTTCAAATGGATGTAAAAAGTGCTTTCTTAAATGGATTTATTGAAGAGGAGGTGTATGTTGAACAACCCCCCGGGTTTGTTGATCCTACACATCCGGATTTTGTTTTCAAACTTGACAAAGCTCTTTATGGTTTAAAACAAGCCCCTAGGGCTTGATATGAAAGCTTTCTTCATTTCTAATTTCAAATGGTTTTAAGAAAGGAAAAATAGATACTACTTTGTTTACAAAACAAGTTGAAATGATATTCTTATTGTTCAAATTTATGTGCATGATATCATTTCTACTAATGAAACTCTTTGCCAAGTTTTTGAATCATGCATGAAGGAAGAATTCGAAATGTCTATGATGGGTGAACTCAACTATTTCCTTGGTCTCCAAATCAAGCAAAAGAAGGATGGGATCTTCATCAATCAAGCCAAGTACACAAAGGAACTTATCAAGAGATTCGGGCTTGAAGGAGCTAGAACAAGCAAAACTCCCATGGCAACAACAACAAAGCTTGACAAGGATGAACAAGGTATAAGTGTAAACATTAAACTTTATCGTAGCATGATTGGTAGTTTATTGTACTTAACGGCTAGTAGGCCGGATATTATGTTTTGTGTATGTCTTTGTGCTCGTTTTCAATAATATCCTAAAGAGTCTCATTTAGTTGCGGTAAAACGCATTATTAGATACCTTAAGGGCACAATTGAAATGGGTTTATGGTATCCGAAGACCGGACAATTTACAATGACGAGTTATTCGGATGCCGACTATGCGGGTTGTAGGGTAGATAGGAAGAGTACAAGTGGAACATATCAATTTCTTGGTAATTGTCTTGTTCTTGGTCTTCCAAAAAGCAAAATTCGGTAGCCATTTCAACCGCCGAGGCAGAGTATGTTGCAGCCGGAGCTTGTTGTGCACAAGTTCTTTGGATAAACATACTCTCCTTGACTATGATTTGCATTTTGATCATATTAAAATATTTTGTGATAATACTAGCACTATTCATATGACTAAAAATGCAAATCAACATAGTAAAACTAAACACATTGATATTCGGTATCACTTTCTTTGAGATCATTATGAGAAAGGTGATATTGATATTGATTATGTTTCTACCGATTTTTAACTTGCCGATATTTTTACAAAACCTCTAGACTATGCTAGATTTTTCTTTATTTGTGGTGAGTTGAATGTTTGTATTTTGGATTCTTGAAGAAAACGTTTTTTTAACTATGTTTACCCTTTTTGATGTATGACAAAAAGGGGAGAAAAAGTTTAATTTGAATGCATTTTTGAGTTTTAGTTTTTGTGCATTATGTTTTGTATGACTTATCTTTTATGTATATAGCTATTCTTTTATATACATAGTCATTCTTTTATACGTAGCATAATTTGAGGGGGAGCTTCCAAGCTTCTTTCCCTTATTTTTATAAAATAGCTTATATGTTTTGTCATCATCAAAAAGGGGGAGATTGTTGGCCCAAGGTTACAATCACCCGTTTTGTTGAGTTTTGATGATTCAAAATATATATAGTTATTTGTACTAATCATGTTTATTGTTTAAGTGTGTTTCAGGGTCCTAAAGATTCATGGAGTTTTCTTCCCTAAAGGAAGGTTGTTTTGACTCAAGTCGGTTCATTTCGGGTTCAAGAATCAAGCTTTGCAAGATCATATGGAGAAGCCCACTTGAAGACTTTGTAGTCACCTAGAACCTACGTAAGAATTAGTTTGTTAAAGTTTGAGGTTGTGGAAAATTGGCTCTACACACACACACCCCTTTCAAAATACAGTTTTTATTTTTGGTATTTGTTTTTAGTTCATGCCTTGATAAATATACATGACTCAAATTTTTACAAAATTTTATACCATGTTTATATCATGTATATCTATCTTTCCAGCATGATGCTTAGTCATATATCCCTACAAAATAGTTTGAAAAATTTCCTAAGTTCAGAAAAATCCTATTTCCCTCTATTCCAGGCCAGTCGGTCGACCGCCCCGGTCGACCGCGTCCTGTGTCATGGATGTGCACGCTTGTGCACGTCTGTCGGTCGACCGACTGGTTGACCGACCTAAAACAGCTTGCTCTCTGTTTTTTGTCGGTCGACCGGGCCAGTCGACCGCCAGTTCAAAACTGTGTTTGCCCTTTGCGGCCGTCGACCGACCGGTCGACCGAGCCCAACGGCTATCTGCCAGATGGGCTGCCGGTCGACCGGACCGGTCGACCGACAGCCTGCCTGGAGCCCCAACGGCTCTTTCCTCTTTGGTGATTTTCTGAAATCTGTTTTTGTTAGATTTTTGGATAGCAGAATTTTCTGATCTTTTGGGGACTAATTTTGGACCATATAAACTTAATTAAATCATGTTTTAATCCCCTCCTCTCCCTATAAATAGAGAAGGTTGGTCTCTTGCAAAAACACCAAGAAAAATACCTAGTTTTCAAAGTTTGAAAAAGAAAGCAAAATTTTAAAAGCTCTCAATTCTCTCTTGCATTCTTGGCTATTGTTTTTCAGTTGTGTTTTCAAGCAAGTTTCATTTACAACTGAGTTTGGTTTTCTCACTACACTTCTAGAGCCAAAAATTCCATCCTCATTCTATAAGGAAGTTGTAAAGAGAAAGTTTGTAAGAAGTTTGTGATCCTTTTGGTGATCACTTGGTTACTTGTTCCTTCTTGTTGAGATACCTCTTCGGTAGAGGATTGTATTGGTGGAGTTCGGTACTCCGGTCTTCGGTAGACCTTGTAAAGTCCTCGGTGGATAGTGGAAACCCTTCAGGCGGTGAAGGCGGGGATTAGAGCGGTGGCTCGAACCTCGAAACAAATACTTTGTGTTTGCGATTGCTTTTTGTTCTTGCTCTCTATTGTTCTTTACTTTTAGCTTGTGTGATATATCTTGTGTGCACTTCATTATTGCTTCAAATTCATTTCTTGCTAACTTGTCGATCAATTCTCATACAACAAGATTACAATACGCATCTCTAACTCTTATCTAGAGGAATCACGAGGAAGGAGTTCAGAACCCTTCACAGGGTATCCGGCTTCTAGTCTTGTTTTGGGAGATCGTTGCATCATTCATTCATACTTGTTTTAAAAAGATTGTTAGATTAGCATTTACACCTATTCACCCCCCTAGGTGTTTTCAGTAATATTGTTCATATATTGAGATCGGGAAAGAAAGTTGATAATTAAGTGTCAATGCCATCCACTCTCATTCAGCACAACCACATGCAAACATCCACATCATCTAGTTTTAATCCATTCAAATCTGACGAGTTTGAAAACGACAAGTCAGCCAGTCAGGTGCACAAGCCTATAATACCATTTTCAAATAGGCTAAAGAACAACAAGCAAAATACACACATGGATAAGATAATTGAGATCTTCAATCAAGTGAAGATAAATATATCATTTCTTGATGCTATCCAACAAATCCTATCATATGCAAAAAATTTTAAGGACAGGTGCACCAAGAAGAGAAAGACTAATGTACCCAAGAAAGTTTTCTTAGCCACTAACATTAGTGAGTTACTATCAGGTCTGATCTCAGTCAAGTATAAGGATCCAGGCTGTTACGCCATTGCCTGCACTATAGGACAAGCCGAAATTAGTTGTGCACTTCATGAGTTGGGAGTAAGTATCAACTTGCTCCCCTTCTCAGTTTATCAACAACTCAGGTTGGGCGAGCGTAATCCAAATGGAGCCACCATCCAATTGGCTGACCAGTCAGTGAAGGTTCCCAAGGGAAAATTAATGATGTTCTTATCTGGATCGGGGAGTTTATCTACCCCTTTGATTTCATACTTCTTGAGACACAACCTGTGTCACATCCTAGGGCTCAAACTCCTGTTATTCTAGGGTGCTTGTTCCGTACTACTTCCAATGTAATTATCAACTGTAGGAATGGGTCCATGAGGTTATCTTTTGAAGATATGACTAGAGAAGTCAATGTCTTCAACCTAAAAAAATAACCCTATGATGTAAAAGATCAGACATTCGAAGTCAACCTAATTGAGAACTTGACAAGCGAGCATAGATAAGAGTTGAAACTAGAAACTGATTGTGACTTTGAGTTAGAGTTCGAAGACTTCAACCTCGATCAGATTATCGAGTCTGCTGTGATTGGGCATTAAACCCTATTTTACCAAATGCGAAGCCAATAAACTTGACTCCTCCTTCCATTGAGCCTTCCCCTTCCTTAGAGTTGAAAGCTTTTTCAATGCATCTCAAGTACGTCTATCTAAGCGAACAAGAGACTTTGCCCATAATAATTGCTTCCTGTCTGACTGATGGGAAAGAAGAGAACCTTATGATAATTCTTAGGAAATATAGAGAAGCTATTGGTTGAATTATGACGGACATAAAGGGATTGAGTCTAACCATAGTTTAACATCGCATTCATCCTAATGAAGAAGCGACACCGAAGAGAGACCTGCAGTGTAGATTAAAGCATATAATGCAAGAGGCTGTTTGTGCTGAAATTTTAAAACTCTTAGACAATAGGATTATTTATCCCATTTTCGATAGCCAATAGGTCAGTCCTATCTACGTGGTTCCAAAGAAATCTGGATTCACCATAGTGAAAAATGAGAATAAAGAGTTAGTTCAAACTGACTCCCCATAAAGATTCGAGTTTGCATCGACTATAGAAAACTGAATGCAGCCACTCATAAGGGCCACTTAACTCCCCTTCATTGATCAAATTCTTGAATGTCTAGCTAGCCACGAGTATTACTGTTTTTTGGACGGTTACTCAGGATACAATCAGATTCCTATAGCTCTAGAGGATCAAGAGAAGAATACATTCACATGTCCATTTGGACCTTTACCTATTGCCGAATACCTTTTAGTTTGTGCAATGTCCAAGCAACATTTCAACGTTGCATGTTGAGTCTATTTTCTGACATGGTAGAATGATTCCTAAAAAATTTCATGGATGATTTCTCCATTTATGGAGATTCATTCGGTCAATGTCTTCACCATCTAGAACTCATCCTCTAATGTTGTGCTGAGAAAAATCTGACACTAAATTAGGAGAAATGTCATTTCATGGTAAGACATAGTATTGTCTTGGGTTATGAAATTTCAAGAAAAGAGATTGAAGTGGACAAAGCCAGATCGATGTCATTGCTAAGCTTCCATTGCCCAAATGTATGAAGGATATTTGACCCTTTTTAGGACATGGTGGTTTCTACCGTAGATTTATCAAGGACTTTAGTAAGATTGTTAGACTCTTGACTAATCTTTTAACTAAGGATGTGTCCTACATTTTTAATGATGAATGTACAAATTCTTTGGAGAAGCTTAAGAAAGAGCTTATTTCTGCACCAATCATTTCTGCACCAGATTGGTCGAAGCCGTTCGAAATTATGTGTGATGCATCTAATTTTGCCATAGGCGCTGTCCTAGGATAGCAGATTGATAACAAGCAGCACGTGATTTATTATTCAAGTAGGACTCTAAACGATACCCAAATGAACTACACTATAATAGAGAAAGAATTCTTGGCGGCAGTATTTGCTTTAGAGAAATTCCGTCCCTACCTAGTTGGATCCAAAACCATAATTTTCACCTATAATTCTACACTTAGGTACCTCATGATGAAGAAGGATGTCAAAGTCTGACTGATTCGTTAGATCCTCCTCCTTCAAGAATTCGATCTTGAAATTCGAGATAAGAAAGGCATAGAAAATATTACCACCGACAATCTCTCGCGCATCCCAAACTCTCCATGCAATGAATTGCCCATCAATGATGATTTTCCCTATGAACAACTCTTAGTTTTCTTTAGAGAATCTTGGTTCGCCGACATAGTAAACTACTTAGTTATGAACTAAACTCCATCTCAATGGTCAAAATAAAATGTCAACCAGTTGTTATCTCAAGTCTGGTACTTCTTTTGGGAGGAACCGTATCTTTTGAAGTATTGTTCAAACTAAATCATTAGGAGATGCATTCTTGATGAGGAGATTATGAGTTTTCTGATTTTTTTTGTCACGAGTTTGCATGTAGTGGATATTTTGGTCCCCGTAAGACTGCTGAAAAAGTGCTACAAAGTGGGTTCTATTGGCCCACTTTGTTCAAAGATGCTTTTGAATTTTTCAAGACATGCCCTAGATGCCAAATGGTATGAAGGATCTCGAAGCGAGACATGATGCCCCTAAACCTAATTCTAGAAATAGAAATCTTTGATGTTTAAGGCATTGACTTTATGGATCCTTTTCTAATTCATTTGGAAACCAATATATATTGGTTATTGTGGATTATGTGTCCAAATGGGTAGAAGACATTCCAAGCAAAACTAATAACAACAAGATTGTCATCAAGTTTTTGAAAGAAAACATCCTCTCGCGCTTCGGAACCCCACATGCTATCATCAGTGATAATGGCACTCACTTCTGTAACAGATCCTTTGAAGCTCTTATGCGGAAGTATGCCATAACTCACAAATTATCCACACAATATCATCCACAAACCAGTGGGCAGGTAGAGATCTCCAATAGACAAATTAAGCTTATTTTGGAGAAGACTATGAACCAAAATGGAAAGACTGGTTCGCCAAACTGGTAGATGCCTTATGTGCCTACGGCTTTCAAAATAATTTTAAGGATGTCTCCATATAGGTTAGTCTTTAGAAAGGCTTGCCATCTGCCTGTTGAGTTAGAGCACCGAGCTTTATGGGCTATCAAGCAGCTAAATTTGATTTAGACAAGGCAGGTAACCTTTGAAAATTGCAAATTTCTAAACTCGAAGAGTTGAAAAATGAAGCCTATGAAAATGCGAAAATCACGAAAAGTAGGGTTAAAGTCTTTCATGATAAGTTTATCATGAGGTCCCTAGACAAAAGGTCTTACTCTATAACTCTAGGCTTCATCTCTTTTCAGGAAAATTGAAATCAAGATGGACTGCGTCATTTGTTGTGAAAATCGTGTTTCCACACGGTGCGATAGAGATCTGCCTTAAACCCTTCTTGGAATCGGTACTGGTAAGTGAAATGGCTATGGGTATATTCGACCCGATATATCGGTAACTTCACCTCTTTAATATTTCATTTCATGCATCTATACATTTCTTTCATACATTGTGGACAATGCATAAGATAAGTGTGGGGGAGGGTTCTAACATGACTAACAAGACAAAAAAATAAATTCTTTTTGAAAGAGAAGCAATATTTTGACCTATTTTTTGTAAGAATTGAGTCAATTTTAAGGAATAGGAGAATCATAATTAGGATTTCTTATACTTAGTCAAAATAAGATTTTTTTTTTATTTCTAGGCTAGGAAGAAAAATGGAAAAGTAATATAGTCTTAATTTTTATCTTGATGAAATATGCATACTTTATACACTTACACACTTAGGTTCAAAACAAAGATTCTTATGCCTTATAAAAAAAAAAGAAAAAGAAAGTATATATATATAGATAAAAAATAAACAAATCTAATTATTGATTAGCTAGACGTTTTGGCCTAAGGAAACCTTAGTATTTATGCAAAAGGTAATTTAAGATATATATATATATATATATATATATATATATATATATATATATATATATATATATCAAATTCTCTGATTAAGCTGGGAATTTGTGCCTCATAAAGCATAAGTATTCACGCCTAAAAGTGGCCATGTAACTAATAAATTCTTAAGTTTTGTGGCCTTGTTGCTTGAGTTCTTAAGTTCTTCGGGTGTTTTCTCACACGGTACCCTAAAATGTCCGGTTTGAGAGTCACCGACTTAAGGCTCATTACATTGAAAGATTAGAAAGCCTAATAGAACTAAGAGATAATACCACAATAATTTGAAAAATAAGACATAAGAGTCAGAGTTGGAAAACCCTAGTCAAAATTTCACGGTCACGAAGGTACATATGACTTAGGGTAAAATAATAGACTAGATAAAAATACAGTTTGACTCCTTACTTTGATTAATAATAAGTTTTTGAATAGAGACTAAGTTTAGGAATGAAAAGTTTATTTTTCCTACAACATATAGATTACTTGAATTTTTACAATAAAACTTCAAATATTTTCTCATTTTTTCAAAATGTGTTTTCAAAATACTAACACTTTATTTCTTTTTTTAGATTTTGCAGGTGTAATCTTATGAAAACCCTCACGAGATAAAACTCATCCTCTAGGGGTAACCAAGAGGTTTAAAAGCTTCCTCCACATGCTCAATGCAGTCTCATAACCTGCGAAAGTGACTCAATAACTTCTTAGTCTTTTGAGTTTTTGCTTGATGACAAGCAAAATATAGGTATGGGGGTGTGATCGGTCACTGATATTGCATATTTATCGTCATATTGTCATATTTATGTTATAATAAACTCTACTTTTAATCTTATTTTTGTATAAATAATGTTCAGGCCTTTACCAAGGGAGATGGAATAGAAATGAGCCCAAAGCCTACCTTAATTCTGATTTAATTGAGTTTAAATCTAAATCAAATAATCAGACAAATATTCTGTTAGCCCAAGGTTACAATCACCTGGTTTTAGAGTTTTGATGATCACAAAACATATATAGTTATTTGTACTAATCAAGTTTAAGTGTTTAAGATTATTTCAGGGTTCTTAGGATACACCCCTAAAGGAAGGTGGTGTTGACTCAAGATGACTCAATACGAGATCAAGAATTCAAGTAACTCAACGATGCAAATGGAAAAGCCCGAATTAAAGATCTTATAGTCACCTAGACCGTTGTAAGATTTTAGTATGTTAAAGAGAAAGGATATGATAGAAGTGCTCAAGAAGTTACACACACAAAAATACACTTTTCAAAAATACAAGTTTTGGGTAGTATTGGATTTTGTTGCATGTTTGATATTAATACATGTTTCATAATTTTTTCAAACTTTTATATCAAGTTTAGAACATGTATTTTATCTCCTATACTATGCTACATAACTCTCAAACCAATTCAAAATATTTTTAAAATATTTCAAAAGTTCAAAAATCTATTTTAAATCTCTTTCAGGCCATAACGGTCGACCGGCCGGTCGACCGTAGCTGTTTCAGGCCAAAACGGTCAACCGGGCGCTCGACCGGGCCTTTTGGCCGTGGGCGTGCACATCTGTGCACGTTTGCTGGTCGACCGAGTCGGTCGACCGTCAATCCCTGCGGTCGACCGATCAGTCGATCGACTGCATAGGCCTCACTCTCTGTTTGTGCCGGTCGACCAGCAGTTCAAAATTTCCTTTTTAAAATGACCTGCGGTCGACTGGAGCCAATGACTATATTCTTAGTGATGTGCCGGTCGACCGGCATATGTCCAGACTGGCACAACGGCTCTATTTTGGATCTGTTTTGTTTTTTATAGGTTCTGACGGCTATTTTTTGTTTCCAAGTGGTTAAACTCACCCCTAATGACCTAGTATTACTTATGAATGGTATTTATCCTTTGCCTATAAATAAAGGTCATAGGTCTTTGGTTTTCTACAAGAAAAATATTCAAGTTTCAAGTGTTTTCAAGAGAGAAGTGTTTATAGCTTTTCATTTTCAAAGTTCTTTCTATTGAAAAATTTTTCAGTTGGTTTTCAAGTCTTCTAAATCTTTACTACTGAAATTTTTCTCTCACTTTACTTCTTGAGCCAAAAATCATACTCCACTTTATAAGAAGTTGCAAGAGAGTGCTTGTGGTCTTCCTAGATCACCAAGTGACTTGTATTTTATTGAGTTGTGTTTCCTCTTGTGTGCAGGATAATATTGTTGGAGTTGGGTACTCCGATCTTGAGTAGACCAATTGTAATCCCTTGAGTGTAAGGTTCCTGTGTGGAAGTTTTCTTTGTGGATATAATGGAAATCCTTCATAGTGGTGAAGGCGGGGACGTAGAGCAGTGGCTCGATCTCGAAACAAATTCTCTTGTGTTTGCGATTGATTTCTTCCTGCTCTTTATTGCTTTACATTTTTGTACTTGTGATACTATTTGTCTTGTTTTCAATATTGCATTCATTTTATCTTCTTGCATTTTCAGTCTATACTCATATCAACAAGGAAGCAATTAAGCACCTCAACTCATCATCTAGAGGAATCAAAGAGGAGAAGTTCTAGAGCCCTTCACCGGGAATTCGGCTTCAATTTCTTGTTTTGAGTGACCGCTTGCATCATACATCTTAACTAGTTTTTAAAAAATGCATTTGATTAGCATAACACCTATTCACCCCCCTCTAGGTGTTTTTTAATTGGCATCAGAGTTTTGATCTCTAGTTTCTTGGCTTAACAACCTTAGAGAGATCCTTAATTGCTAATCATCTTTTTCATATTTCATCCTCATACACATTAGTAAAGATGGCCGAAGGTATTAAGACCCCACCCAAGTTTGATGGTCTTAACTTTCCCATATGGAAGGTTAAGATGACCGTGTTTTTGCAATCCTTAGGAAGCTGGGTTGCAAAGGCGGTGAATAAACCCTTTAGCGCACCCCTTGGCGATGAGGAAACTTGGTCTGATATTTCTACGAAAGAGTTTGACGCTAATGCTAGGGCACACTATGCCTTACTTCAAACTCTTAATTATGATGACATTGCTAGATTCATACACTGTAAATCTGCAAATGAGTTTTGAACTCACCTTTTAGTCACTCATGAAGGAACATCACAAGCAAAGTGGGCTAAAATTGACCTCTTACGTTCCCATATGAAAACTTTACCATGTAAGAAAATGAGATTGATGATATGGTTACAAAATTTACAAAAATAACTAATGGTCTTGCTTCTTTAGGTGACGATATTAACAATGATCAAAAGATGAGGAAGATCATTTGTGCACTCCCACCATCTTGGGAAGTCAAAGCTACAATCTTGAAGAAGCTCAACGACAAGGAGGAAATGGAGCTCGTTGGTCTTATTGGGACCTTAACCCATGAGATGGAAAGAAAGGTTAGAGAAGAGATGGCTCCTCTAAAGAAGAAAGCAATCGCTTTCAAAGGCTCTTCCACCTACTCCGATGAAGATGATGAAGAAGATCTCTCTCTTCTTGTGAAGATGTTCGGAGAATGTACAACAAAGTAAAATTTCAAAGAAGAAGATGGCAATGAAAGGAAGAAAAGAAGATCATTTGCTTCAATTACCGGAAGCCGGGGCACATCATTGTGGAGTGTCCAAAATAAGAGCAAACCCTCCACCTCCAAGAAGCCATACAAGAAAAAGGCTTTAAAGGCTATATGGGATTCAGAGAGTGAATCTGACGAAGAAGTTGACACGGCCCACATGTGTTTCATGACAAATGATAACACAAATAAGATAACTCCAAATCATCTATTGACGATTGTGAATTATCTATGGATGAATTAGGAGAGGCTTTTGAAGAATTATCTCATAATTATGATTATCTTAAAATGAAATATTTAAAAATAAAAAAGGAAAATGAAACTCTTAACCACAAAATTTTCATACTCACAAAAGAAAAGGATGATTTGTTTTCAACTTTCACTTCTACTCAAAAATATTTTGATGCTTAAAAAAAGATTTCTTGTAAAGCCAAATTTTCACAAATAGAAAAAGATACGATTTCTATCCTAAAGAATAAAATTAACTCTTTAGGAGAAGCTTTAAAGAAATATGAATTTGACAAATTTAGATTGG
The DNA here is from genome assembly GCA_038442645.1 of Agave tequilana. Lineage (NCBI taxonomy): Eukaryota > Viridiplantae > Streptophyta > Magnoliopsida > Asparagales > Asparagaceae > Agave > Agave tequilana. The sequence continues at coordinate 64,979 of JAVJIF010021898.1, read as the reverse complement.
AGGCTATTTTTCCTAAGAAACATATCCCAAAGAAACAAACTCACGCTATACACACCCATACTCACAAGTCACAACATTTGCACTCACATCATGCTAAACATGTTCACAAACCAAACATTCACACTCCACACACTCATAATGCATTCATGTATGATAAAATTTATGCATGCGCTTATTGTGGCCGAAAAGGTCACTTGGCCAAATTTTATTTTGATAGAATAAATGCCTCAAATAATCATGTTTGGGTTCGTAATGCTAACATTAAAGGACCCAAGAAAATTTGGGTACCAAAGTCAACAATTACGTTACGTGATGTAGGTACACTCCAAAGCTCAAAGACGAAGGGAGCAGTGGTATCTTGATAGTGATTGCTCAAGGCACATGACATGGGATATCAATAACTTTGCAACCCTATCAAGATACCATGAAGGTGGCACCGTGACCTTCAGAGATGACTCCAAAGGGAAGATTGTTGGTATAGGTAACATTAAACTTGGTTCATCTCCTATAATTGAGAATGTTGCTTTAGTTGATGGCCTCAAGCATAATCTCCTGAGTGTTAGTCAACTTTGTGATAAAGTTTTAATGTGATTTTTGATGACTTAGTTTATAATATATTTGATAGACAAACTAATGCATGTATACTTTTCGGATTTCGTGAAAACAATGTATACATGATTGATATGTCTAATATGCAATGTAATGTCACATGTTTGAATGCCTTCAATGATGACTCTTGGTTGTGGCATAGAAGACTAGACCATATTTCTTTTGATCATCTATATAGAATAAACAACAAGGAAGTGATGAAAGATATTCCTTATTTGAAATTTGAAAAGGAATGCATTTGCAATGCGTGCCAACTTGGGAAACAAACCAAGTCCTCTTTCAAATCCCTCAAGGATATCATGACATCACAACCCTTAGAGTTAATTCATATGGATTTGTTTGGTCCTACTAAAACCAAAAGTCTAAGTAGGAATCGTTTTGTTTTTGTGTTGTTGATGATTTTTCTCGTTTTACTTGGGTTTTCTTTTTAGAGCATAAAAATCAAGCCTTTTCACATTTTCAAATATTTAGGAAAAGAGTTGAAAAGGAAAAAGAAATTTCAATTTTGCGAATAAGGAGTGATAGAGGTGGTGAATTTAATAGCCAATCCTTTATCACTTACTGCGAAGAACATGAAATTAAACATAAATTATCTTGTCCTAGAACTCCACAACAAAATGGAGTAGTTGAGAAAAAACATCGAACACTACAAGAAATGGCTAGGACTTTGATAAATGAATACGGTCTCCCTCAATACCTATGGGCCGAGGCCGTAAACACATCTTGTTACGTATCAAATAGGGTTTTCTTTTGCAAATATAATTTTAAAACTTCTTTCGAAATTTACTATTCAAGAAAACCAAATGTTTCTTATTTTAAAGTTTTTAGTTGTAAATGTTTTGTTTTAAATACTAAAGATAATTTAGGTAAGTTTAATGCAAAATCTTATGAAGCTATTTTTGTTGGTTACTCTAACACTAGTAAAACCTATAAAGTTTTTAATAAATCTACAATGACTATTGAAGAATCTATACATGTAAAGTTTGAGGAATCTACTATTTTTGTTAAGAATGTTATAGAAATAAATTTCTTAGGTGAAGACATGGAGAGGATAACTGTGAAGGACTCACCTATACAAGAAGACAAGCCAAAGATTGATGTGCAAAGTGAAGTTCAAGAAGTTGAAGTGGAGCCACCACAACCACTTCCAAAGGATTGGAGATTCACTCCACATCATCCCAAGGATCTCATTATAGGTGATGTATCAAAGGGGGTAACTACTCGTTCCAAGCTCCATGATCTTTGTGGCCATTATGCTTTATTTCTAATTTTGAACCAAAGAACATCCTCGAAGCCGAAGGCGACTCATATTGGTTGCTTGCCATGCAAAAGGAGCTCAATCAATTTGAGCGCAACCAAATTTGACATCTTGTCCCTAGACCCCATGATAGACCAAAATTGGCACTAAATGAATTTTTAGGAACAAGTTGGATGAGTCGGACAATGTTGCTAGGAATAAAGCTAAGTTAGTGGCTCAAGGTTGCACCCAAATTGAAGGTATTCATTTTGAGGAAACCTTTGCACTCATAGCATGGCTTGAAGCCATACAGATAACACTTGTTTTTGCTTCCTATAAAGATTTTAAACTTTTTTCAAATGGATGTCAAAAGTGTATTTTTAAAAGGGTTTATTGAAGAGGAGTGTATGTTGAACAACCTCTTGGGTTTGTTGATCCTATACATCTGGATTTTGTTTTCAAACTAGACAAAGCTTAATATGGTTTAAAACAAGCTCCTAGAGCTTGGTATGAAACACTTTCATCATTTCTTATTTCTAATGGTTTTGCTAAAGGAACAATATATACCACTTTGTTTACTAAATATGTTGAAAATGATATTCTTATTGTTCAAATATATGTTGATGATATTATATTTGGATCTACTAATGAAAAACTTTGCAAAGATTTTGAATCATGTATGAAGGAGGAATTTGAGATGTCTATGATGGGCGAACTTAATTACTTCCTTGGACTCCAAATTAAGTAAAGAGTGATGGGATTTTTATAAATTAAGCCAACTACACAAAGGAACTCATCAAGAAATTTGGGCTTGAAGGGGATAAGACAAGCAAAACTCCCATGGCTACCACAACAAAACTTGACAAAAATGAACAAGGTATAAATGTAGACATTAAACTCTATCGTAGCATGATTGGTAGTTTATTATATTTAAAGGCTAGTAGGCCAGATATTATGTTTAGTGTTTGACTGTGTGCTAGATTTCAATCGTGTCCTAAAGAGTCCTATTTGATTGCGGTAAAACGCATTATTAGATATCTTAAGGGCACCATTGGAATGGGTTTGTGGTATCCGAAGATCGGACAATTCTTCATGACGAGTTTTTTCGGATGCTGACTATGCGGGTTGTAGAGTGGATAGGAAGAGTACTAGTGGAACCTGTCAGTTTTTAGGAAATTGCCTTATTTCATGGTCTTCCAAGGAGAAAAATTCTGTAACCCTCTCAACCGCCGAGGTGGAGTATGTTGCGGCCGAGGCTTGTTGTGCTCAAGTACTTTGGATGAAACATACTCTCCTTGACTATGATTTACATTATAACCATATTAAAATATTTTGTGATAATACTAATGCTATTCATATGACTAAAAATGCAAATCAATATAGTAAGACAAAGCACATTGACATTCGATATCACTTTCTTAGAGATTATTATGAGAAATGTGATATTGAAATTGATTATGTTTTATCTATTTTCAACTTGCGGATATTTTTACTAAACCACTAGATTAGACTAGATTTTCATTTATTTGTGGTGAATTAAATATTTGTATTATGGATTCATGAGAATTTTATAAATACTCTTCCAAAATGTTTTTTGACCCTTTTTTATGCTTGACAAAAAGGGGGAGAAATACTTTTAAGTTATTATTTCTTTTTTATGCATACTTTTCAATTCATTTTTGTTAAAGTTCATTTTATTTGTAAAGAACGTATTCTTTTTTTATACTTGATAGATTGCATGGTTTGAGGGGGAGCTTTTTCAAGCTCCTTTCACATTTTTTAAAAAAATAACTCATATGTTTTGTCATCATCAAAAGGGGGGAGATTATTGGCCCAACATTACAATCACCCGATTTTAGAGTTTTGATGATCACAAAACATATATAGTTATTTGTACTAATTAGTTTAAGTGTTTAAGATTATTTCAGGGTTCTTAAGATACAAGAAGTTTCTTCCCCTAAAGGAAGGTGATGTTGACTCAAGATGACTCAAATACGGGATCAAGAATTCAAGTAACTCAACGATGCAAATGGAAAAGTCCGAATTGAAGATCTTATAGTCACCTAAACCCTTATAAGATTTTAGTATGTTAAAGAGAAACGATATGATAGAGTGCTCAAGAAGTTACACATACAAAAATACAATTTTCAAAAATACAAGTTTTGGGTAGTATTGATTTTTGTTGCATGTTTGATATTAATACATGTTTCATAATTTTTTCAAATTTTTATATCAAGTTTAGAACATGTATTTTATCTCCTATACTATGCTACATAACCCTCAAATCAATTCAAAATATTTTAAAAATATTTCAAAAGTTCAAAAATCTATTTTAAATCTCTTTCAGGCCATAACGGTCAACCGGCCGGTCGACCGTAGCTGTTTTAGGCCAAAACGGTCGACCGGGCCTTTTGGCCGTGGGCGTGCACATCTATGCAAATTTGCCGGTAAACCGGGTCGGTCGACCGTCAACCCCTGCGATCGACCGATCGGTTGACCACTGCATGGGCCTCACTCTCTGTTTGGGCCGATCGACCGGCCCGGTCGACTGGCAGTTCAAAATTTCCTTTTTAAAATGACCTACGGTCGACCGGGCGGTCGACCAGAGCCGTTGGCTATATTCTTAGTGATGTGCCGGTCGACCGGCCGGTCGACCGGCAGACGTCCAGACTGGCACAACGGCTCTATTTTGGATCTGTTTTATTTTTTATGGGTTCCAACGGCAATTTTTTGCTTCCAAGTGGTTAAACTCGCCCCTAATGACCTAGTATCACTTATGAATGGTATTTATCCTTTGCATATAAATAGAGGTCATGGGTCTTTGGTTTTCTACAAGAAAAATATCCAAGTTTCAAGTGTTTTCAAGAGAGAAGTGTTTATAACTTTCCATTTTCAAAGTTCTTTCTATTGCAAAATTTTTCAGTTGGTTTTCAAGTTTTCTAAGTCTTTACTAATGAAATTTTTCTCTCACTTTACTTCTTGAGCCTAAAATCATACTCACTCTATAAGAAGTTGTAAGAGAGTGTTTGTGGTCTTCCTAGATCACCAAATGACTTGTATTCTATTGAGTGGAAGTTTCCTTTTTGGATATAGTGAAAATCCTTCATAGTGGTAAAGCGGGGACGTAGAGCAGTGGCTTAAACCTCGAAACAAATTATCTTGTGTTTGCGATTGATTTCTTCTTACTCTTTATTGCTTTACATTCTTATACTTGTGATACTATTTGTCTTATTTTCAATATTGCATTCATTTCATCTTCTTGCATTTTCGGTCTATACTCATATCAACAAGGAAGCAATTAAGCACCTCAACTCATCATCTAGAGGAATAAAAGAGGAGAAATTCTAGAGCCCTTCACCGGAAATTCGGCTTCAATTTCTTATTTTGAGTCACCGCTTGCATCATACATCTTAACTAGTTTTTAAAAGTGCTTTTGATTAGCATAACACCTATTCACCTCCTATCTAGGTGTTTTTCATATTCAGGAAGATAAATGCAATTCCAGCTGAAGAACAGTACATATCAGGGAAGATAACACCAAATGGAGACCGGTTAAACTCGAATTTTCATGGATCCAGTTGGTTAACCGAAGATCAATCAAAGAATCATCAAACCAGAAATCAAAGCTGAAATCTAATTAGATAAAGGAAATATAGCAAAATCCTGAAGCTCCCCTCCCTAGATGTGGCCAATTGGATCCAACCGCAGATCCGTGGTTGCGGCCAAAGCCGCGGATCTGCGACTTTGTTAGAGAGATAGGGGGAGCGTTTGCTCCCCCTATCTGATCACTCCTCTCCCTCTGGTTTTTCCCTATAAACACCACAAATTTATATGAATATAGGGACGAAAACTAGGATCTAAATTTATTATTCTTAAGGCTAGGATCTATATTAGATAGTTGCAATACGTTTGTAATTTCTTTTGTTCTTGCTTTAGTCTAGTCCAGCTGCAAGTGAGAGAGAAAGAGTGATTGTAATCCGACGTTGAAGTGGCATCAATAAAGATTCAGGACCTTTCTTCTTCTTCAACTCTCTGATATGTTACATTTAAATTATATGTACTGTTTTATATCGATTATGAGTGACTAAAAATTTTTCTGGGCTCACTAATCAATATCCTCTACCCTTCTTCTCTTGATCGATTTTTAAGAAAGCAACCCACTTGAACCATAAAAATGCCTAAGTTAAGATTTGTTCTTGAAGGCACATGAGGATGGGGTCTTGAACTTTAAACATTTGTTTCAAAAACACAATTGTTTCAAAATCATTTTTATTCCATTCTTGCCCCTTCGCTTGATGGTTTAACATTCTATTTTCAAACAATGTGTCAAGAAAAAGTTTTAAGTTTTAAAACAAAACCATCTCATTTGTTTTACTTGAACACTCGAAGAAAATTTTGTGTTTTGCCTATGGTCAACGTGAGGCACTAAAATTTTCTTGAGAAAAGTAAGTAGTTGAGTAGAAGATTAGCGAGCTCAGATCCTTTCCATTATTAAAAACATAACCAAACCACTCTCAAAATCTTCTTAAAAATCATCTTTTTCAAAACCTATTCTAAGTCTTCATTTTTTCTTTGAATCATCTCTTTACTCTCCATCTTCTTTTCTTCTAAAAATATAAATACTAAAGCTTGTTTTTCATAAAAACACCGAAATACTTGCATCGCATCTCCCCTCGGGACACGACCTGTTAGCTCTAAGCTACAAGGTATTTTAATTTTGCACTCATCAGCTACCCAATTTATCAGATCCTTAAAGGTCTACCCGTCCGGCTTCTGTACCTTACCTTTTTTAACTAGGGTGGCACCCTGGTTTTCTGTGTGCTACCCGTAACAGTAATAAATAAAAAAATATTATAGTATGTAGTCCGCAGGGTTTGGGAAGTGCCTTTGCTCCCTTTCCCAATCATTGATCCTGATAGTGAACTCGTAGACGAGGCTTTGACCTGAAGTTAACAAGGAATCTCGATTGTTTGAAACGTAATCGAGATACTTCCTCATTTTATCCATTTCTGAGGGGAAGCTGTTTCTAGCCTAATATCCTCGTGGATCATTTTCAGAATATCAGAGCGCAGCTTTTGATGATCAAGTAAAATGAGTTTTATTTTCCTTTTTAAAAAATCTATAGTTGGTGTTTCTGGTTCCCCTTCCCGACGGGTTGACTAGGAGCCACCTCCTTGCGGCAGGTGCCCCAAGTTTCGGTCGATGGATGGTTCGGGGGCGGAATCTCTTTCTATATATGAGGATAAGTTTATATATTGCCTCCAATTCCCTGAGCCAGAGGCGCTTGCGTAAGTAAACTTACCTTCTTATTCCAAATTTTCCCCCATAAAGTTACTTACTTTTTCCAGGTCCAAGAGAGCATAATGACTCCTATACAACAGAGACCCTCGAACCCGAGCTGACTAAAGAGGAGGTGGAGAAACTTGCTAAAAATGGTCCATTTAACTTTCAGCCAAAAAAGATCGAAACCAATGTCAATCAATAGAAATGCCAAGTAGAATAAAATAAGGAAGAAGAAAACACTCAAAATTCTGAGCAAAGAATTAAACATTCGAAGACCTTTATTACTCATATTATCACCCTCAAACACATCACTCTAGCTTACTACAATCATATCAGTTCTCATGTGTCTTATCCCATTCGTTCCCTCTTCTTTCGCGGGAAACTGGCCATTTTTCTGTAGATTAAGGTCATTTTTTTGTTTATTTTTCTTTTGGTTAGGTACAAGAAAGACAGAATTAATTTATTTCATAACCTCACCATTTCCGTGAGAGATTTGATCTCAGTTGTTTTCAACCGCTACATGCCTTCTCAATCGGTAGGGCTTATGGAGGAAAGAGGATTCAGGTTGCTTTCCCAACCCAACGGATCATAACCTTAGGGCGACCTCCCAACCAAGGTTTGGTCACCCCCTCTATTATTCGTCAATGTCAAAAACTGAGACCGTGAACACTCACAAGTAGAATCTTTGAAATTTGAATTTCTTCACCGGGCTTGGACGTCACTTCTCCGGGCTTGGACAAGCAGAATCTTTGAAACCTTGCTTCCTATTGCCATTTCCATTGTAGCACGTGTGTGGCCCAGCCCATAAGGGCCATGCAGACTTGACGCCATCCCCACCTTCCTTTAGTATCTCACTGGCAGTCCTTCGTGAGTGCGGCATGCACCTTTTTCTTTATTTCATAGCGGGGCGCATACTATTACCACAATGTACCGGCTTGCCTGAATGCCACTTCTTCCTCCGTCGTCAACTCGACGTCGTCGTAACCAAGCTTAACCAAACCGTCATGGTCACTGGTACGTCTGACGAAACTACAGGAAGGTCTCCATGAGGAACGAGTGATGCAACAAGACTTCGGCTCACACGTGAAAGTGCTTCAAAAAGCGCTGGCTTCCAATGATGAAATTATTGCTGAAAGCAAAGCTACGTGCTGGCACTCAAGTCAAGTAGGGGAGCTGGCACTCCCCAGCTCACTTCGGGTTATTTCTCCTTAGGTGCATGTCTCAGCAGCACAAAATACCGTAAAACACAATATAGTTTCCCACTTACACTTTTACATTACCAACAGAACACCATAAAATACAATATACTTTCCCACTTACACTTTCACATTACTAACCAAACACCATAAAATACAATATATTTTTCTTATTACAGTTCACTTTTTCCATTCCCATTTTATTACTTATGACTTGCAGTCACTTGCAGCAAAACAAATATGCCCTAATGTACATCAGCCATGGAGGTCATCTATGGAGAAAGGGAACAAAATGGAGGCGGCGGCGCCTAGCTCTTGCAACATATCTTATATGATTTGCAATAAATTATTCAACATAGAAAGCTGAAAATTAAAGTATGTGTATGCACTCCCAATTTTCATTATAAATAGGCCAGCAAAATGACTGTACTATTTACTATTAAGGATCCAAATTACCGAAAAGAGTATCCAGATGCAAATGTCATAAAAAAAGATGTACATGTAACTCACTATAATAGAGTAATAGAATGGTTAGCAATAAACTATTAAGCATAGAAAGCTCTATTAAGGATTCAAATTACCCAAAAGGGTATAAAGATGCAAGGATGCACATAAACTCAACTCTAATATAACACAAAAAGTAGAATAAATACAGTATCCAAGACACCTGTTGTTAGACTTATTTAGATTAGAGTCTAAATTAATTTGAGCCTACACAAGTCTAATTGAATTTATACACCAGTCTCTATAAGCCTATGTTGTTGGATCCAATAAAGATTAATCAAGCCTAATAGTTTGGGTCTAGACACGTTTCGATTACACTTAGCCATGAGTGTATTTAAATTAAGATGTGAGATTCATCTACACGTGTGAAACTCGTGTTATGAATCAAGAGTCTAGATCTATGATGAGTTGAATAGGATTTCTTGATGTTATATATCATGGGCAGGATTCCCTCTCCACAACCAACCATCTATTATGACTATTCCTCTCTTGGAGGCCTCTCATCTCCTCTAAGGATCAAGAAGAGAACTTGATGGCTAGAGAGAAGAATTCTCTCCCTCAACTCTGGCATTTCTCAAGATTGTACAACCTTTGGCATCTCTTTCGTGATGGAATGAGGTATGCCTAAACTTTTATTCCCTTTGATTTTGATAAAGAGGCTTTTAGTTTATGTGTGGATCTTGTATGAAATAATTATTAGATCCAACAATTGGTATCAGAGCCTTCTCTTTATCAGATCATCGGGATCTACTGAATTTTTTTAATCTCGATCTATTAAAATTACAGTTGATCTCTTTATTTAATTCAATAAAGAATTTTTTTTGTGTCTCAAATAATTGAATTAAATTAAGATGATTAAATTGAATTATGTGTTTATTTTTCCCAATTTTTTATGTGTGTTATTATTTCAGAAATATTTTCTGAAAATTTTTAAAAAGAAAAGAGAAGAAAATGAAACCCCTCTGCTGGCCGCATGCATGCAACATGCATGCAAGCCATATATCCATGTGCTTGGCCACAGGCCATACATGCATGTGAATCGAATGACAAGTGCACCAATTGTTTACAAGTAATAAGTAGTGAGTAGAGTATCATCCCACGAGGATTTTGTCTATTAAGTACCAAACTAATTTTTTTCAAATTTTATTTGAATAATTGATTAAGAAGATGATTTGAAATAAACTACTAACAAGATACTTAAAAGAGTTAGTTTTTATAGAAGAAAAGGGCTAGGGCAATTGATTTCATTCAATATAATCAGATGTAAAATTGTACTTGTGCTAGTAAATTTTAACTATTCATGTTAACAATCTAAAGTCCTTAACCTAACTAGTATTCTCTCTCGAGCAATACTAATTCTATCTTCTAATTCAAGAACTTACAATCTCTTGATCTAGTAGATTTACAAGTTAGAAGAAGTATTAATTAATATGATTGCACAACTTCTCCGTCTCAACGTTCCAAGTTGTGGTTTCTATTCCTATGATGTTATGCTAGGTATCTCCTCTCGGTCTCAAATCTAACCATCCGTATAATTGTTTGCCACCAATTATTAACAAGAAGATTGAGAATAAAAATTTAACATGCAAAAGATTTAAACTTAAATAACAAAATAGCAGAATAGCACAAAGCAACAAGATTATATTGTCATAATATGTAGCCTACATCAATGCCCTAGCTATGGAGAATTAGTTCATATTTGAAAAGATGCAAAACATAATAAATAATATGAACTTTATGAAATAATAAAATAGAAGAAGAAAGAGATTGAAAACACTAATTTAGGAACTCTAGATGATGCCTCCTCACTGTTCTTCTTCAACTTCAATAAGTAGAATTTATTCTCCAAAAGCTAAGAAACTGAAATCTAAAATAATATATAATTTATTTATCTAATGAGAGTCACGAGAAATTGATAAGATTATAAGAGATTGCAACCCTTTATATAGACCTTAGAGCCCATTACAATTAGGAACTCATTAGGAATTTTAATACTACTTAAGTTTGGTGTGGGAATTCAATCCTAAATTGATCTGCAGATTGCTATCATTGATTGTTGAATATGGCTTATCAAATCATCGAATTAAGAAATAGTATCAATAGAAGTATTGTAGATCTATAAGTCCTCTTTCCATAACATCTTGAATCATCAGAATTGGATACCTATAGCGAAAGTTATGATCAAATTCGTAAAAGGTGTCCAGTCTAAATTCGAGTCTGAAATAGATTTTTGCTATCTGTTGAACAGTAGATGGCCAGTCAGCCAAAAATTCAGCTACCCAGCTGAATTTTGACTTGATTTGATCTCAAACTTTTGTTGAATTCTTTTTCATATTTTATAGACTCTTTTGACAAGTCTATTAGATTTCTGGATGTCTGGATCTTGAAATATACTGTTGCCATCATCGCTTTATCATTGATTTTCTACTTTTTCATCTGTTTTCTCTAATTTGTGCTCTTGACCTAATTTCTGCATAAATATAAATATAAACACACATGCAACATTAAATGTCTAACAAAAGAGATATAAAAGTGGTACAAAATATAGATGATAATCACAATTATCAGACACCCATGCCTAACTTTTGCTACCACTCGAGCAAAATCCTAATCTAAAAAGAAAAAACTAAAATCCTAAAATAAATTAAAAAAATCCTAATTCACTTTCGTAGGAATCATGGTTGCACTTAGCACGTGCAATGAGCCGTTAAACCCCTAGTTATCCTAGTGGACGAGTGTTGTCTCGTGAGTGTATGCAGTGAATATACCCACAAAATTCAAAGGAAAGAATATAAAGAGATAAGAAATAAGGATAAAGAAAAATAAAAATAATTGAAAAATAAAGAAAGAGAAAAATAAGAGAAAAAATTTGGTCAATAAGTATCAGTAACAAATAAGATAAAAGTTTTTATAAGCAGTCATCTTTAAATTCAATCTCTTATCAAGAAATCCCATCTTCTTTTCCTGGAGATTTATATCCTAATATATACCACCATCTTTCCTAAGTTTTTCGATCCTATGCATCTTTGTGAATATGTAATAGTTTTTAACTTGGGATTTTGATTCAACTTTTTCATACTTAAATTTTTTTTTTTTTTACAATATAGAAGTTTCGAAGTATTATCACTCTGTTGCCCTTTAAGTGCTTCTTTTTTTCATATATATAACTTATCCAATTATCTTTCATGTAAATATCAAGCTTTTTGAGGCCAAGATACCTAACTAATTGATCATTAGACTTGTAAATACATATAATTTTTTAATATTTTTTCAACTTATAACTATCTTTCGCGAAAATACAAAGGCTTCTTGAGGCTAAAGTATCTAGCTAATCAATAATTTTTTTCCTCTTTCTTTTTTTTTAAGTATTAAGTAATCCTCATTATCCAAAGCTTAAACCAATGTGTAAGTGTAGATAAGATGCATATTCACGTAAACAAATTCTAGATGGTATTCAATTTTCAGATTTTTCATCTCTTCTAAAAGAATTAGGGAATTTATTAAATTGATATCCTATCTAATTCAAACTATATGGTCACTAAATCTCTTAAACTAGATAAAATCACGGAAATAATTTTTTAGTCAGTAAAAGAAAAAAAGAAATCTAGTAAAAAACTTAGAAAAAAGAAATTAAAATTTTAAAAAATTCTAACCTAAAAGTAAAGAAAAAAGAAAATAAAATCCTAGACCTCTCCTGCATACCTAAATCCTTGCATGTCCTCATGCAAAGCAAGATGAAACAATAATTCATGCAAATCACAAATATATATATATATATATATATATATATATATATATATATATATATATATATATATATATATATATATATATATATATATATATATATATATATATATATATCACCTCCCCAAATTATTTTTTTTTTAATTTCTAGACAATCATGAACAAATTCTCTATTAGAAATTACCCATGTCTATAAAATAAATAAAAAATCATAAACATTCATTAATAGGAAAGAAATCACCTGGAAAAAAATTTCAGAATTTGGATCCACAAATTTTTCTTTAGCTGTCCAGCCGAAATGTCGGCTGCCTAGCCGAACTTTTAGCTCGCTGGTTTTGGATTTTGGTTCACTTTTTTCAATCATCTTGGTTGTTCATCCTGTAGATCTGATTTTGAATATGGGTTTGGTTGAGGTATCTGGTACAGAAAAATAAAATAAAGTAAGAAAAAGTTAAAATAAAATCTAAAATCTAAAATGACGTTAGAAAACTTGGGTTGCCTCCCAATAAGCGCTTTCATTTATAGTCTTTACCTAGACTTTCTCTGATTTTCATGGAGGCTCATATATGGAAGGTGTTGGCCTCGATAATTCTTTACAATCTTTTGGACTTTCTTCCATATTTGGTTTGGCGGTGCAGCTTTCAAGTAGAAACTTTACTTCTCAATTTTTGCATTCTTGGACTTGGTGGACTTGGGCTGATTGAACTTTCTGGTTTGGTGCTTCAACTACTTGCTTGTCCTTGGTATCAATTTTGAAGCACTTCTTGACATTTGATGGTTGTGGCGTGGCTTTAAAAACATTGAAAGTAACTTCCTCATCTTGCACCCGAAGGATAAGTTCTCCTTTTTTCACATCAATCAAAGTTCTTCCTATGGCTAAGAAAGGTCGGCCTAATATGAGGAGAACGTTAATATCTTCCTCCATATCTTACACGATGAAATCGGCAGGAAAATAGAACTTGTCGACTTTAACGATCACATCTGCAATAACACTAAGTGGGTACTTTATCGATCTATTCGCCAATTAGAGTGAGACAGTAGTCTGCTTCGGTTCTCCCAAACCCAATGCCCTGAAAATAGAGAAAGGCATTAAGCTTATACTTGTTCCAAGATCACATAAAACATTGTCGAATTTAAAATTTTCAATAATGCAAGGTATAGAAAAACTAGTTTGTTGTGCAAGATAGATCTGCACTCCTCGTTGAGCTTAATCGTTTCGTGCTCTTTTAACTTCCTCTTCTTAGCTAGGATCTCCTTCATGAACTTTGTACACTCTGGATTCTGTTCTAGAGGATCTATGAACAGAATATTAATATGTAAATTCTTGAAAATATTTAAAAAGTTTAAGAAATCCTTATCTATTTTGCTTTGTCAGAGCGTCTGAGGAAATGGAAGTGGGGGGACATATGGTTTCATTGGGGGCTTCACTGCAGACTTTGGATCAGGCTCAGATTTCAATGTGCTTTGGCTGTTCGGCCGAATTTTCGGCTGCACAATCGAAAATTTTCTCTGCTCTGGCCTATCTTTCTCTGCTTGTCTTCTGTGTCTTCTTTAATATCTTTCTGATGTACTATTTCAAAAGATTCTTTTTGTACCTGCTCCAATTGCTTTCCGCTCCTTAAACTAATCGCATGTATTTGCTCTTTTGGAATTTTATCGGTGTTGCTTGGTAGCGATTCTTGTGTTCTTGTAGATAGTACACTAGCAATTTGCCCCACCTGAAGTTCCAAATTGTGTATGGATGCCTCTTGATTTCTGATGAGGGTTTCTTGATTTTTATCTTTGTCTCAGTATTTGCCATGAAACTGTGCATAGTTGTAGCAAGTTGCTCCATTACGGTCTCCAAGCTTGATTTCTTCTCTTGTGGCGATAGGTGTGCTGGTGATTGAGGGCCCCTACTTGCTTTGATAGTAATGCGAGTTGGACATGAATTGTTGTGATATCATTAGGTTCATGCATGCCTGCAACCTTCTGCGGCGTCGCACTTTCAGTTTGCCATTGATAATCATTCGACGCCATCTCCTCCAACAGCTCGTAGGCTTCATCTTTATCTTTGCTCATCAATGTGTGTGATTTCGAATGGCAAGTGTATCAATCATTTTCAAGTAATATAGCAGTGAGTAGAGTATCGTTTTCATAAGGATTGTTGTTTCAAATACCAACTTAATCTTTCCTAATTCTATTTGAATAATTAATTTAATTAGAAGATGTTGTGATTAAAGTACTACTAAAGATGTTCAATTTAACTATAAAAAGAAATAGGGGAATGATTTCGGTAATTATAATCAGATAAAAATTATGCTTGTGCTAATTTATCCTACTCATACTAACAATCAAAATTTCCTATCCTAATTAGTACTTTCTCTCGAATAATATCAATTCTATCTTCTAAATCAAGAATCTACAATCTCTCGATCTAGTAGATTGCTAGTTAGAAAATGCATTAAGCGTGATGGATATTTCTACCTGACTACACAACTCTTACGTCTCAACGTCTCGAGTTATGTTTGTTAATCCTAGAAGTTTTTACTAAGTTATCTCCTCTCAGACTCTAACCTAACTTTTTGATTAATTGTGCGAACTAATTATAACATAAAGCACAAGATTAACAACTTAGCATGCAAAAGATTCAAACTTTATAAAGCATGTAGAAGAATTCGTACAAAACACAATACCATATCATCAATACAATCCCCACATCATGCCCCTAGTTAAAGAAAATTAGTTCATGACTAAGAAAATAGAACACAATATAATATTAGAATATATCATGGAATAAAATCAAATAAAATTAAAAGCAAGAGAAAGATAAGAGAGCACCAAGAAAGATGAAGCCTTGATGAATTTTCTGCTGAAAGTACTCTGAGAATTAATGGCTAACAGCAGAAATTTAATTGATTTTCGCTCTATTAAAAGAGAGAGAAAATTGTATCTTTTACAATAGACTTGGCGTTTATATAGAATAGAGAGCAGTAAAACCCTAATCGGATACAAAAACCTAGGTTTCTTAATTTACACAAATTTCTGGAAAAATTCTATCCATAAGTACACCATAGTTCGGCCAGCTGGCCGAAATTACGGCCATCGGGCCGAACTTCTTGCTGTAATGAAGCTCCGCTTTTTGACTCGTGTTGACCTCTAAGTTGGCATTCCCGTTGACTGGTCCACGACTGCTTGGCCAAAATCTACGGCTCAGTGGATGAACTCTTGGTCCATTTCAGTATAAGATTTTTGTGAAATTTCTATTTTTGCGTGAAGGCTCTGTTGAGATGTTCCAAATCTACTTCAGATCTCTAGTTCTGCATCTCTTTCGTTCATTTGATATCAACGATTCACCAATTTTCACTTTTTTCTTCTAATTTGCTCTTGATCTAAAATCTGCAAAATAACACTAACAAAATACTCATGCAACATTAAATATGACAAATAATAGACATAAAAAGTGATATAAAATATGTATATAAAGCACACACATTAGCCATCCATGCATGCATGTATTTGCTGCTGGCCTGCAGCAGCCCGCCAGCCCATGGAACATGTAAATAAAAATAAAAAAATATTTTCCATGGCTGGTGGTGGCAAAACGAATAAAAAAAGGTTAATTGTTTTGAGTTTTCTTAATTAAGTGAAATTATGAGATTAATTAAGATTATAAAATTTAGAGATAGAATTTTACTCTAGTAAGGAAACCTATTCCTAATTAATCTCATATTAAATTTTAATTGAGATTGTTGAGATTGATTTCGGGATAGAGTTCTAATCAAAAAAGATACCTATCCTAATCAATCTCACATTAAGCTAATCGGATTTTATTCAGTTTATTAAACCCGACCCATTAAGAAGAAAATCCATAAGCTAACCATTGTGGGTCGGGTCCAGACATGATAAGCACTGCAACCCATTTTGTAAATAGAAACTTCAATTAGCTGTTGCGGGCTCATCCGACCTCTGTTTTGAGCATTTAAATAGCCGTTTTGAAGTTTTTGACGAGCACTATAGTATTACGGCACTATACATGACAAAACAGTTGTTAGTTAACATAAAGAAGCTATTGAAGTATTTGATTACCATGATAATATGTATCCTTATATGTTCCGCTTCATCAATATTTATTATATTGCTTATATTGTTTTAGCATAATGAATATTGATGTTTACTACAGTTGATAACATACAGATAAAGATATATACATGTTCAAATTAAAAAATTTATAAAAGAGCTTATTTAATTGCATATATGATACATGCAGACAATAGCCGGTGCAAAGGAAGACTATTGTATGGCCGAATTATGTATGAAGTCGGATACTTGATATGAGTAATGCAAGTGGGAGAACCTTGGTGTGTGATAATCGGCCCAAAAGAAGGTTGTCACAGTATAGGCCCAAATTGCATTACCCTCATTAACTAGTCCGATGACGGAACAAGAATACAGATGCGTAGATTTGTGTGGCTGATGCATGTGGCAATCAGCCCAAAAGAAGGTTGTCATTATGGCTGGGTCATTACATATATTATATGGTCGATATAGATAACTTAAAATTTGGGATCAATCCTATAAAGGGACAGTTGGTCCAAAGGAAGGTTGTTCTCTTACATAGTACCTAAACTTCAGGGTATTTATATTGGGCTAGTACAGTGTTCGTATAAAAAGATAACTTGTTCTGAAAGTTTGGCCAGCAGCTTTATCGATTAAACTAATTGCATTTTCTGAAAATTCAATTTTTTATGGCTATTACAGTAGAATTTTGTTAAATGTAATGTTTATATTAAATTGATAAGAAATTGTACGCTTATGTAGTCTAAATTGAATGGTACAAACTTTAAAAGTGATAAGACCATGTAAAAGATCGATCTTAGATTTATGGACCTAGACTACACCTTAAGTACTGATGGACCCCTACTATCACTAACAAAAGTTCAGTTAAAGAAAAGGTCAGTTATGATAAGTGAAAGAGGTCTTACAGGATGTGCTTAATGGTTATAAAGCACGCTATTCCTATAACTATTAGAGGTTATATGCTTAATAAAGTCAGTGCTAAGAGTTTTCTAGCTGAAGTAGTTGACTGGTTTATTAAATCAAATAGAGGCCAGCACACATCTTAGCAAGCTGATAAATATGCACCACAATGACAAAGAAAACATAAAGGAGTAAATTATGAAAGTGTCCAATCTTGTTTTTAAACTAAAGGCATTGAAATTGAAACTCTCTGAAGAGATTCTAGTGTATTTCATTCTGATCTATTTTCTTACACAGTATAACCCTTTTCAAAGATTATTTATACTGTTCAAAGGAAAAAGTGGAGTCTCATTGAGCTCATCAGTAACTGTGTCCGGAAAGAAGAGAAATTGAAATAAGAAAAGACTGAAAGTGCTTACTTAGCATCCATGGTAACACTTCTAATAAGAAAAGGAAAAGTGTAACTAAAGGGAGGAACATAAGTATCACTACAGTTGTTGATCCTGAATGGCAAAAGTACAAGAGAAGAAGCTTAAGGTCATTGCATGTTTCTTCTACAATAAAGTAGGTCACCTCAAGTAGGATTGCATAAAGTATCAGAAATGACTAATAAAGAAGGGTATGTCTCATACTTATAGTTGTTCTGAAATTAATTTAGCTTTGGTGTCCCCTCATACATGGTGAACAGATAACTCACATAAGTGATGCAATGCGGAACTTTCAAACCCAAAGGAGGCTCATCCCAGCTGAGTGATATGTACATGGGTGATGGAAATAAAGTTGCAGTTGAAACTGTTAGAGTTTGTAACCTTAGATTAGAATCTGATTTTTTTGTTTTAGATTTAGATGAAATTTTATATGTGCAGTCCTTTTAGGCGGAATCATATTTCTATTTCATTGTTAGACAAATCTGGTTTTACTATCACTCTTGGTAATGAAATGGTTAGTCTACTTTTCAAATTTAAAATTATTGGCACTAGGATTCTGATTGATGGCCATATAAATTAAAACTACATGCTTCATATACTTAGTGTTTATATGTGACTAGTTTAGGCACTAAGCAAACATTAATTAAAGAAATATTAGAAAGTTTGGTGCTAGACGGAGTTCAGGTATCTTAGATTTGGTGTATATAAACATTTGGGGTCCATTTCCTACAACTTCTTAAAATGGTCACGAATATTTCATCACTTTTACAGATGATTACTCTCTTTATGAGTACTTCTACTTATTACATGAGAAATCTTAATCACTGGACATGTTTAAAATCGGTAAAGCTGAAGTTGAAAAATCAACTGAACAGAAAAATTAAAGTCGTTAGATCTGATCGTGGTGGTGAGTACTACGACAGATATGACGGATCAGGTAGATGTCCAGAACTATTTGGCAATTTTTGATAGAGTGTGGCACTGTCGTTTAGTACACCATGCCAGGGGCATCTCGTCAAAATAGTGTTGTTGAGAGATGAAATTACACACTAAAGAATATGGTTAGGAGTATGATAGCTCACACTACTCTACCGAGTCATTATGGAGTGAAGCATTAAAGACAGTTGTCTACCTCCTTAATAGAGTATCAAGCAAAACAGTAAGTAAAACCCTATATAAGTTATGGACTGAGAAACCTCTCAGTATTAGGCATCTATATGTTTGGGGTTGTCCAGCAGAAGCTCGACCATATATATCATACGAGAAGAAACTGGACTCAATGAGAGTTAACTGTTTATTCATAGGGTATTCTAAGAGGATAGAGGCTTTAGGTTTATTGACCCTCCACTAAGAGCATTAAGACAGATAATGCTAAATTTTTTGAGGATATTCAGAACAGTGGGAGTTAACTATATAAGGATTTCATATTTGAGGAAGAACATATTGGTATACCCCTGACAATTGTTTTAAATAATGAAGTAGTTGTTCCACTTCAGCATGAAAATACAGTTGTACCCTTACAAGGTACATGTACAGTTCATCCTGAAATAAATCCTGCTGATGAGGTAGAACCTGAAAATTCTCAACCACAAATGCCTAGGAGATCAACTAGGAAGAGGAGATCAGTTATTGTAAATGACTATATAGTTTATTTTCAAGAGCATGAGTTTGACATAGGGCTAAAGGATGACCTCACATTCTTGAATGAGGCCAAACTCAACATTCACTCCACTAAGTGGTCAACTTCCATGAAAGATGAGTTAACATCCATGAAGGACAATAATATTTGGGATTTAGTAGAGTTGCCTAAAGGATAAAACTGATTGGTGTTTTCCATTGATTTGCAAAGGGGAAAACTTACAAAAACAATATCGAGGAGCTAAATTATGAGTATTCTAAGAAGATTACAAGTATATCTCCTCGGAGATTCTGGAGAAGTGTGCCGGTAGGAGTCTGGTCAGCGCGCGACCACTTTGTCCCTTTAACGATGCGAGTGATGAGATTTCCTTTTCGCCTGGTTCGGGGAATCAGAGAACAGAAGGTTGGTAGAACCCTCTTGTTTCTTCTCAAAACCGTCTTCTCTTAAGAATTCGTTCTCGCCTGGTTCCGAAAATTCCTTGAGAGGAAGGAAGTATTAGGGTATCAGCACCCTGATTAGAGAAGCAGTTCTCTAAAGTCTCTGAATTCTTAGAAGCAAGAGACTAGATCTCTGTTTGTGTGCGTGGTGCATCCTCTCGAGAAGTCTGCCGTCTCTTCCCGTGTAGTCCTCTTTCCTTGTGCCCCTGGTGGGCTATTTATAGGGAGAGTAAGGGTATAATCGTCCCTTGAAAATATAGAAACAGATTGAATCAAATCTCTTTAAATCTGGAAAGTAGCCTTACTGCGAGGCTAGAATCAGCTTCTGCGAAGAAAGAAATAGCAGGTCGGTTGATCCTCCTGATCTGTTTTGATCCCTTCCATATAGTTGGAAGATCTCCCTTGATCCTCTTACTCGTTTTAGGAGAGTCAAGAGATTATGGCAATCAACTGCCAAATTTGATCTCGGATTTGATCTTGATTGGATTTGATCTCAATCCTGATTAAATTTGATCTCATCTGGAGATTTAATTGGTCAAAGGTTGACCATAGCAGACCCGCAACGGAGCTGCCGCGTCGAGCTCACAGCGGAGCTGGAAGGAGCATCTGGCAAAGTCAGAAGAAAGCTTTTAGCGGAGCAAGATAACGTCTGTGGCGAAGCTACCGAACATTATTCTGCACAGTTGCGTGTGGCTTCAAGCGAAGCTAACTCTCTCTGCGGAGTTAACTGAGCACTTCAGGCGAAGCTATAAGATAGCTTCCTGACGGAGCTGCGAATGGCTTCAAGGCGAAGTTGGATGATCTTAGCCTCTGAAGCGAGGCTGTCCCTTTGGGCTCATGTGATGCTAAGTGCTAGCATCTTAGACCTGCTGAGGTCTGTTTAGAGACAATCCTGGCTTACTGTCTGCTTCACTGGATCAGTAGAGTCCAAGTTGCTTCCTTGTCCCTCGGAGATGGGTGAAAACTGGTCGTCAGCTTATCTGTCACTTGTCTTTTGTAAATATCAACAAGTACAGAACTGGTCGTCAGCTTGTCTATCGCTTGTCTTTTGTAAATGTCAACAAGTTTAGACATTGTTCGGACCAATCAGCCTATCTTTCACTTGTCTTTTGTAAATGTCAACAAGTTTAGACATTGTTCAGGCCAGTCAGAATCTTGTCTTTTTTAAAGTGTTAACAAGACCCCCTTCAAAGTTTTCGAAGGTCTGCAATGGCTCAGACTTTGAAATACTTTGAATTGCTTTGATCGGTGGTATGTGAAGTACGAACGTCGCCATGGTGGTTGAGTTCAGCTTTGCTTTCAATCCTGCTTTGGGATAAATTTGCTGAAGAATCGTGTAGATTCGCGACTCTGAGTAGCTTCGCATCTGGGTAGCTTCGCATCTGGGTAGCTTCGCGTTTGGGTAGCTTCGCGGAATAAGTTCGCTTTGGAATGTTGTTCCATTCCCGAGGCCAACTGCTTTCGGCCAGTTACGAGAAGGATTGCTCCTTTTTCGAGGTTATAACAACCTCTCTTGCATTAATTGAGGGAGATCATTCCTCCCTCGCACGGTTTCGAGGGAAACCATTCCCTTTTTCAAGGCTCAATAAATTCCTTAAATTCGCTCGCGCTTCTATGCTTGAAGCGGCAGCGCTCAGGCCATGAGGCCTATAAATAAGACACTTGAGGTCTTCTGAAGAGAAGCGGTCTGCTCATATCTTCTCTTGATTATTAGAGAGAGATACTTAGATCTCTGAACTAGTGGGGTGCCCACTCTGGTCATTATTCGGCCAAGAATTGGTGAGTCTCGATCATCCAGAGACTTTACCAATAAATAACTTTAGGGAGTTTATCTCCCTTAATTTAGCTTTAACAGCTGCCTCAGGGATTGATTTCCCTTGTTCTTTATTTTGCAATTGACTGATCTGCAGAGAAGGGTTTCAGCCCAGCTTCGCAGCGAAGCTATCATTTTGACTTGATCAAAGGAAGATCATTGCATGCTTGCCTGCTAAGTTCGCCACACATGCAGAACTTGGGACTTAGTCTCTTCATAGTTGAGCCAGTCTTGCCATATAGGTGGGGTCAAGACTGCGTCCCTCAGGATCAGTCTGGCTTAGCCATATAGGCGAGTCTAGGACTTGGCTTATGCTGAGCTAGCCCATTATCACTGTGCAAGCGAGGCTATCCTCTGCTTAACTGAAATCAATTCTTAACTGAATCGGATATAAATTGCTTCGCCCCAAAGAATTTGACTTAGCATTTTACTTTTGCAACTCTTCTTTTAACCTGTTGCTAACTTGTTTCAGTTCGCATTGCAGTGAGCTATGTTCACCATCCTTTTGTCTTGATGAAGGAGACCAAAAAGTTGCCTCTTGCTTTTCTGGTTGAAACTTTAATCCTAAGCAGGAGGAATAAACTGGGGCAGCTGATGTGTGTTCCCAGAAGAGGTTGGCAGTCGCTTATCCGAGATGATCCACTTCGAGGCGAGGCTGGTAGTCGTTTATCCGAGATGATCCACTTCGGGAAAGCGGCTGTCACCTGTAAGGTCTCGGATCCTCCATTGCCAATTTTCATCAAAGAAGATCTAGCCTTCTGGTGGCAATCGATCCTTCGCCAATTTTGATTACGGAAGGTTTAACTTCTGAAAGATCACCTAGAGGGGGGTGAATAGGTGATTATGCTAATCTAGTCAACTCAATGTAGAATTAAAAACTAATTTGCAATTTCAACAAGAGATGCACACAACTAAGCTAAGCATATAAGTATGTATGAGCAATATGAATAGATGTAGGGCACAAAGTAAAGAGAGAGAGTAAGAGTCAATGAACAAGCGCAAACACCAAGATATGTTTCGAGGTTCGAGCACCCAGCTCTACATCCCCGCCTTCACCCAGAAGGATTTTAAGTCCACTAGCTTGTCCACAAAGGACTCCCATAAAGGGAACCTCCACCGAGGATTTGGGGCAATCACAATACAAGGAGTACCCAACTCCTCTCCTTACAAACACAACCTCCTCCTTGAGGCACAACTCCAAGCCAACAAACAATCACCTCACAACCCGAGGGATTAGCATAAAGCCAAGCAAGGATCACCTCACAACTTGAGGGATACAAACCACTTGCACAAACAACCTCCTCAACCCAAGAGGGAAAAGCACAAAGCAAAGTATAGAGGGTTTACAACTTGGTGGTTCAACAACAACCACAAACAATCTCTTTCCCACACACAAAGATCCTATAGAAAAGATAGTAGATTTTTGCTCAAGTGTGGAGAAAACCAAAGGATTTGAAACCAGCAACTCAAAGAAAATCTTTGGGAAATAAATAGAAAATGAGGATAGTGAAGTTCAAACAAAAGCTTTTCCCAAAATCCCTTTCTTTGGTTTTTCAAACCCTAATAAAAACACCAAAAAGATTGTTCAATTTGAATCCAAAAACCTCTTTTAATTGCTGTGAAAACACCAGATAGTAAGGAAAAATTTGCACAAAAAATCTTAGAGAAAAACTCTTACAAATGGGGTATTTATAGACAAATCTGAAAACTAGCCGTTGGCAGCAGATTTGGCCAAAATACCACTGCCGTCGACCGGTCCGGTCGACCGTCCAACGGTCAATTTTTGCCCGTTGGCAGCTACCGGTCGACCGCCCCGGTCGACCGAAACAAACAGAGAGCTCTGCTCTCAGTCCGGTCGACCGTCCCAGTGTCTCCAAACGTGCACAGATCTGTGCACGTCGGTCGACCGGCCCGGTCGACCGACTTCATCCTAGTCGACTTGGTCAGTTGACTTAGTCGACTGGTGAAGCCCGGAACAGAAAACTGGGTTAGAAACATATTTAAAAATTCTTTTATCATATCTAAAAATCACCAAAAATAGTTTTATCATTTTGCATTGATATATAAACATGTGGTAAAAAGTTTAGCTCAAATATCAATCAATATGAACTATTTTTGTGTCTAATCATTTTTACCAAAAATCAAAAACTGTATTTTCTAAAACTTGGATTTTGAATAGAAAATACGTTTTGTCCAAAACTCTTCCAAATACAAAAACATGATATTTAAACACACTTAAGCATGATGCATATGGATAGAAATCCAATATACATGAAACAAATATATATCATAGTTTTTGTCATTAATTCCAAAATATGTTTTGTCAAAAATACCAAAACATATAACACATGAATAAGGGAGTCAAAACTAAGTTTGTCTAGGAAATTAAAGCATGCATGTATATAGAACAAATCATATATACATTAAACCATGTAAACTTGTTTTGATCTATCCATTCATGAAACCAAGATCGGTTAAACCTAAAACTGAAAAACCAAAAACCAACATTCAAAACATGAAACGTGTGTGTTGTGAACTTGAGCATAATCATACTGTTCTAATCTTTACAAATTTGGATCTAAACACAAAACTAAACTATGGTACCGAAGTCTTCTTGTAGAGCGCAAACTCCAAAGCCGACTCGATCCCAAAACTCCTTGATCCACCGAGCAAGTGCTATATATGATCTTTGACGCTCGGGCTCTTGAATCAACTTGTGAAAGATGTGTGAAAGCTTTCACCAACTAATAACTTGATTAATGATCTGAAACTAAATAACACAAGATTATTAGTACACATAACTACATGAGTTAATCATCATCAAAACTAGAGTGGAAGGCCTTTGGGCCAACAACTTCTTGGTGGCACCATTTGCCATTATGCGAAGGATTACGGCCTTGTGCAAGAGGAAGGCCTTTCGTGTCCAGTTGGTTTGGCTTGGAAGTAGATAGGACCACTTGTATGCCTTTTGAGCAAATGACTCTGTTGTATGAAACACAACCTTGATGTAATAGTATCAATGTACCTTCCCTTTTAAATCAATAAAAGTTCAGTTCCTGCTTATCCTTCACTTGAATTGGTCCGGCGGAGCTAGACTTCATACGAAGTTAAAGACAGAGTCCTATCTGAATCAGGAACGAGCTTCCAGCGAAGCTAGCATGAAGTTTTCGTGAAGTTCGGACTATGCTTTTAGCGGAGCTAAGGCATGCTTTTCGGCGAAGTTATCGATACGTCGCGCTAAGTCAGCACTTGACTTATGACGGAGTTAGCCCTTAGTGGGGCTGAATCAGCGCTTCTCGGGAAGGTGCTTTAGGCGCCGTTTCAAATTAATTTAAAACGACAGCCTGCGCTCTTTTCGAGGCGTCGTTTCAGGCTATCATCAGCCTATAAAAGCCCCATCGGGCTGAGAGAGAAGGTCATCACTTCTCTTTGAAATTTTCAGAGCACTTGACTCTTCTTCTTTTTTCTTCTTTACTTGAGAATCCAAGAACCTCCACTGTTCTTCAATGGCTCCCAAGAGGCGAGCAGGAAAAGAGATCGCAACCGCTGCAACGAAGGGTCCTTCTCCTCCGGTCATTGAACGACCGATCGCCGGTAGGGATATTTCCCTTTTGATTAGAGATTGTCGTCTCTCCTTTAAAGCCGATTTCTGGCTATCTTTATATGAGCCCAAATTGATCAATTATGATCTGTTAATCTTTGGAATTCGACTCCCTGAATTTCCCTAGATTTGTTAATCGGGAATCCAAGAACTGAAGAGTCCTTCTTTAAGCTTCCAAGCGAAGCTATCCCTTAGGCGGTTCACATCCTGTTGAATGACAGGATGCAAAGCTGTCCTTTGAAATGTAACTGAAAAGGACCTTAATGCCCTTAAAATAGTATTTAGACCATAATATCCTTCTGACGAAGTTAGCCCTTGGGGCTTTGTCGCATTCTGTTGTTCGAAGCTAAGCTTTTAGAGCGAAGCTAACACTAGGATATTTTCCTGCATCCTGCCTTCGTGTGGAATGCGGAGCTACGCTGCAGCTGCAGCTGCGAAGCTAAGCTTCGGGGCGAAGCTATCATTAGGCCAGCTTCGCTCAGAGAGCTAGCTTATGCCTTAACAGATTTTGCTTTCTTGCTTTAGCCTTTGTTTGGCTGATGAACTAATCATAGTTTTTCTTTGTTCTCGTAGTTTACTACACTCCTGGTCCTTTGAACTGTCTCTTTGGCACAGCTAGGGGGCTAGATGGTAATGTCAGCTTGCAGTTTCAAGGGCAGGCTTCGCTGTTCAGCGAGCGAAGCTCTCCTGCTCGTGATACACTTATTTATGGTGGGGATCAACGCACCTTGAGGAGCATCTTAATTACTGCTCCTCTTGAAAATTCTGACAAGCCCGGCTTCATGTTTGGAGATGCGGCGCCAGACCATGATCGCCAGCTGCTAGCCGGAGAGGGGCAGTGGATTTTTCAATTAGATGGCGAGAAGTTCTAATTTCCGTCTAACAAGCGGCATTTTCCCTTGTCCTTCTTTCAATGCATGACGAAGGCTCGGAAGATGCAGTGGCAAGTGAGTCAGAGTACTGACTCCGTTCATGTAGGGAAGTTAATAATTCCCTCACCCGGCTACACAAGAGCGGGGCCTCCTCACTGCATAATGGGTCTCCACCCTGGGAATGTACTGCCAGACATTCCAGTGGGAGAAAATCCTGCGGTGGCGCAGACCTTTAGGAATCAATTCTTCAAGCTACGTGGCAACTATCCAGCCACTGATTTCAGGACTCCAGGATGGATTCACCCTCCGAAGGCATGGTGGAGGGATTTGACTCTATATGTCCTTGCTCATTTTGAGGAGGATCTGGAGAGGCTGAATCTTTATGAGGCCGTCAGGGCGACCTGCTATAGCATTCAGATGAGCGTAGCGAACTTCTACGCCATCTTTGACTTATACTGCCCGGCTACAGGGACCTTCTTCACCCCTGTTGACGAATTGGGTATGGCTCTGCACGAGATGTAGGAAGTCTCTACTCTGTCTTTGGGATCTCTCCCCTACGAAGAATATTTCCCGTGCAAGGCGGAATTGGCACTTCTGGAGAAGCAGGAGCCCGCCTTGTTTGAGACCTACCAGGAGTTGATGTGCCACTTGTTCATTTGCTCTAGTATGCATGGGAGCAGTAAGGGAGCTTCATGCAGCTTGAAGAGCTGGGGAGATTATTTGTTCCCCGATATAGAAAATACTCCTGAAGCGGCTCATTGTGGAGTTGCTGATGAAGACATCTTTCATCGGATGCAAGAGCATTCTCAAGGGGATCTAATTCTGGAAGAAGATGACGGCTCCTATGAGAAAGGCGATATTCTTCAGAGTTTCCATCACCAGACTCGTCGACTGACATCCCGGAAGGCGCTTCTGGCTGGTTTCTTGACGGTCTGGTTGAAGAGATGCGTGGTGCCATCTTCATCGGGTGACGTCATTCATCCGACTGTCTTGTTGCCTGCCGTTCGTCTAGTCTATGGTCACTCTCTTGGACTTCTTCCGGCCATGGTGTGCTGTATTTAGAGGGGCCTTCGCGCATTGATGGAGGCTTTCTGTAGGCCACCAATGACGAAGCAAGGAAAAGGGACTATTTGCCCTGCGACGGACCAAACCCCAGAATAGGTCTGCCGTATACTTATTTGATGGCGTGGTTTGCCCTTCACTGTCCTTCCATGATCGAAGCCGGAGAGGACCCCCAGAAGGTGTTCGAATGATGCTTCTCCGTCGATTCGAGGGATGTTCATGGCTGAAGACTTACGTGGCTGCGGTCTGTAAGTTGCTGTGCCACTATGACGTCTATAGCCTTTTCCGCTGCTTCCCCTATATTGGGAATGCGGGCTATGGTGAAGAGTTCAAGGACGTGGGGAAGGGCAGACGCCATTGAGCCGGGGAATTTTTGAGTGGCTGGTCAGCATTCGGCCCTCACATTTATTGTACAGAAGCGGGGACACCTGCTACCTGGAGCCCTATGTTCCAAGTCGGTTTGCCCGCCAGTTTGGGTATGACCAACTGTACGTAGGCAATCCAAACAGCAATCTGGCTTTCTTGGGGAGCCTCATCGATGGAGCCCGTGCCTGGCGGTTCTTCATTGCTGGCTGTACCGAGGCGTGGCTGTGCATGCCGCTAAGGACTCCGAACCTTCTGATGACCCTGGGATTCTGCCAGAGGTATACGACCTCAAACTCCACACCCATCGGATTCTCTGTTAATTCTTCTGGTGTGAAGTTAATTTCTCAGCGGCTGAAGCGGAAGGTCTCTGAGAAAGGAGAGGGTAAAAGGGTCCGCGTTCCAGGCCTCGGGGAATTCATTGCTGTTGATGATAGCGAAGCCTCGGATGCAGGAAGTCCTCGCTTTGAAGCGGATACGGGTGTTGAAGCTCCAACAGCTGCTTCTGGTGGGGTAATCACGGCCCCCCTAGAACATGTTGATGTGGAAGAAGTGGAGGAAGAAGATGCTGACGTCCACTTCAAGCGAAAACGGGAAGGTGGATCTCGTAGGAAGAGGGTAGTGAAGAAGCCTCGTCGCTACGCTCCCACGGTTGTTGCAGAGGGCGAATTATCTACAGCGCCTCCTCCTCCTGCCCCATTAGTCATTAGGTTGTCGACTCCTAGGCCGACTACTGGTAAAGCTGCTCCGGACCCGGGTGAGACCAGCTCCATTCTTGTAATATATTCTTATGTGTTCCATATAGCTCATTGTTTACTTTATTATTCAGGAACTGAGGCGGTAAGAAACCCGAGAGCTGAGGCTGCCAGAGAACAGGGGGAGCATTATGATCCCCTGTTCACTTATAGAGAAGGTGATGAAGCTGGCTATTTCGCCGTCTCGGAAGAGTCTGGAGATGATGCGGCTGATGTAGGTCCTTCGGGCGCTGGGACTTCAAAAGGAAGTTCCGAAGCTTCTAGCTCCTTTGGGTGGACCACGGAGGGTTCGGCAAGCGAAGGCGGGCTGGCCATTCGTGTTGACTCCGCCAAAGATTTTCCAATGTAGCCTGTAGAGACTGATGTAGCTGCCAAGACGATTGAGGCGACATTATCTTTTGGTACGGTTTTGTCCTTCTGACTCTTGCCATTTGTTATGTCCTGCCTAAACAAAGTCTTATTGCAAGTGTTCCGCCTCTGGGTGCATTGACTTCAAGAGAGCCCACCCGTCTTCCTGAGGGATCCAAGGGTGAAGTAAGCACTTCGACCGCGGCGGATGCTGCTGAGTTGGATGCTTTGTATGGTGACCTGCCCTCTTATCAGCCTGAACCAGCTAGAGGAACAGAGATTGAGGGGACGGTAGTCACGGAGGCAACCTCACTTCCAACTATATCAATGAGTCAAGTGCCTTCAGTTTCGCCAGCGCCATCTATCTTGCCAGGTGCGGAGCTGAGGGTGATTACAAGTCCTACTTTCCCAACACTGGTGGTTGAGCCCGTTCTTCCAGAAATAATCACTAGTCCGACCTCGGTTGTGGCTAGTGTACTAATTTCAATGGAAACTCCTCCGAGATCACCGACGACCTCTCATGCTGCTGCAGCCAGTGCTTCTACTATTCCTTCCACGGTAATGTCAATAAAGCCGGTGGAATCTTCAGAGGCTGCCCGTCTGCCAGGAGTGATTGAGGCCGAGAATGAATTTGTAGCTGAGCTAGTCGATAGCTTTTATAAGGGCTTGAAGCGATCCATCGCTTTGATTTTGAAAGGCTCGACTACTTCATTTTCTACTCTAAAGGTGGTCCTCTCCCGAAGCATTGAGAGTATCCGAGACTTTGGAGGGGATGACCAGGCCGCTGCATTGGAACTTCTGGTGGACCAACTTGAGAGGGATGTAGACGAATGACGCCGTCTTAGCCATTCGGATCTGGAGTCTTCGGTTAATGAGCAGCTTGCGCACCTTGTCGCTCAGATGCATGAAGCTCATCTTGCCGCTCAGGAAGCCGCTAAGGCCATTTCTTCTGACTTGAAATCCTTGGAGACAAGGAAGGTAGAGCTCGGGGACGCCATGGATGCTTCTAGCAGTGCTCTTCTTGACGCTTAAGATAAAATTGGAAAGGCCAAGGAGATGATCAGGAATGCTAATCTTCTTTTATTCAAGGCTGAACCAGTGCATCTTGAAGAGACTGCGCGGCTTGAGCAGCTTAAGGCTCAGAGTGACGAACTCTCGCGGCAGGAGTTAGCTCAGAGAGCAACCTTGGTTGAGTTTGAAGCTCGCTTGGCCCAGACGGCGAGCTTTAATGAGGCCGAGTTAAGGTCACAGGCGCTTGTCAGGGCTGCTGATTATAGGAAGACAAGGCTGGCCATTCTTGAAGGACGGATCAAATCTTATGAAGCACCCTCATAACTTGTAATATATGTGCCTTCATGTATCCCTTCCTTTCGGAATCAATAAAAGTAATTTTGTTTTGACTCCCCTGTCGTATTTTCAACTTGTTTTATCTTTGAATTGTCGCTTCTAAGTTGTGCTGCAACCATTTGAGAAAACAGTCCTTACTGTACTGAATAATGAGACTTGGCTATCTGTCAGTTCAGAGGTCGCAATGACGTAACCGATTGAGAAGCCACCAAGCTCAAAGTAGTCCTTGTCGGACTGAAAGGTGAGACTTGGCTATCTGCCGGTAAAGAGGTCGCAATGACGTAACCGGTTGAGAAGCCACCAAGCTCAAGGTAGTCTTTGACGGACTGAAAGGTAAGACTTGGCTATCTGCCGGTTCAGAGGTCGCAATGACGTAACCGGTTGAGAAGCCACCAAGCTCAAGGCAGTCTTTGACGGACTAAAAGGTGAGACTTGGCTATCTGCCGGTTCAGAGATCGCGATGACATAACCGATTGAGAAGCCACCAAGTTCGAAGTAGTCCTTGTCGGACTAAAAGGTGAGACTTGGCTATCTGCCAGTTCAGAGGTCGCGATGACATAAGCGATTGAGAAGCCACCAAGTTTGAAGTAGTCCTTGTCGGACTGAAAGGCAAGACTTATCTATCTGCCGGTTCAGAGGTCGCGATGACATAACCGATTGAGAAGCCACCAAGTTCGAAGTAGTCCTTGTCGGACTGAAAGATGAGACTTGGCTATCTGCCGGTTCAGAGGTCACGATGACATAACCATTGAGAAGCCACCAAGTTCGAAGTAGTCCTTGTCGGACTGAAAGGTGAGACTTGGCTATCTGCCAGTTCAGAGGTCGCAATGACGTAACCGGTTGAGAAGCCACCAAGCTCAAGGTAGTCTTTGTCGGACTGAAAGGTGAGACTTGGCTATCTGCCAGTTCAGAGGTCGTGATGACATAACGATTGAGAAGCCACCAAGTTCGAAGTAGTTCTTGTCGGACTGAAAGGTGAGACTTGGCTATCTGCCGTTCAGAGGTCGCGATGACATAACCGATTGAGAAGCCACCAAGTTCGAAGTAGTCCTTGTCGAACTGAAAGATGAGACTTGGCTATCTGCCGGTTCAGAGGTCGCGATGACATAACCGATTGAGAAGCCACCAAGTTCGAAGTAGTCCTTGTCGGACTGAAAGGTGAGACTTGGCTATCTGCTGGTTCAGAGGTCGCAATGACGTAACCAGTTGAGAAGCCACCAAGCTCAAGGTAGTCTTTGTCGGACTGAAAGGTAAGACTTGGCTATCTGCCAGTTCAGAGGTCGCGATGACATAACCGATTGAGAAGCCACCAAGTTCGAAGTAGTCCTTGTCGGACTGAAAGGTGAGACTTGGCTATCTGCCGTTCAGAGGTCGCGATGACATAACCGATTGAGAAGACACCAAGTTCGAAGTAGTCCTTGTCGGACTGAAAGGTGACACTTGGCTATCTGCCGGTTCAGAGGTCACAATGACGTAACCGATTGAGAAGCCACCAAGCTCAAGGTAGTCTTTGACGGACTAAAAGGTAAGACTTGGCTATCTGCCGGTTCAGAGGTCGTAATGACATAACCGATTGAGAAGCCACCAAGTTCGAAGTAGTCCTTGTCGGACTGAAAGGTGAGACTTGGCTATCTGCCGGTTCAGAGGTCGCGATGACATAACCGATTGAGAAGCCACCAAGTTCGAGTAGTCCTTGTCGGACTGAAAGGTGAGACTTGGCTATCTGCCGTTTAGAGGTCGCGATGACATAACCGATTGAGATGCCACCAAGTTCAAAGTAGTCCTTGTCGGACTGAAAGGTGACACTTGGCTATTTGCCGGTTCAGAGGTCGCAATGACGTAACCGGTTGAGAAGCCACCAAGCTCAAGGTAGTCTTTGACGGACTAAAAGGTAAGACTTGGCTATCTGCCGGTTCAGAGGTGCGATGACATAACCGATTGAGAAGCCAACAAGTTCGAAGTAGTCCTTGTCGGACTGAAAGGTGAGACTTGGCTATCTGCCAGTTCAGAGGTCGCGATGACATAACCGATTGAGAAGCCACCAAGTTCGAAGTAGTCCTTGTCGGACTGAAAGGCGAGACTTGTCTTTTGTAAATGTCAACAAGTACAGAACTGGTCGTCGGCTTGTCTGTCACTTGTCTTTTATAAATGTCAACAAGTTTAGACATTGTTCAGACCAGTCAGAATTTTGATGGAATTTGAAAAAAGGTCTCGTTTTCATTGCGAAAAACGAGATCATTGTCATAGGTTTAATGTTAACATAACAGCAAAATGGATGCCAGAGGTTATACAGTTAAACATAGCATGAAAGGGTATCGTTCTCACGAGGAGAAACGAGGAAATCACTGTCATAGGTTTAGTGTTAACGTAACAGCGAAATAGATGCCAGAGGTTATACTGTTAAACATAGCATGAAAGGGTCTCGTTCTCACGAGGAGAAACGAGGAAATCACTGTCATAGGTTTAATGTTAACGTAACAGCGAAATGGATGCCAGAGGTTATACTGTTAAACATAGCATGAAAAGGGTTCTCGCTCTCACAGGGAGAAACGAGGAAATCACTGTCATAGGTTTAGTGCTAACGTAACAGCGAAATGGATGGGAAGATCTTTATATGTGGTCTTATCATTCCATGGATGAGAATTGGTAAGTGATTTTGGAGAGGGAATCAAATGGGAACAGGTCCCTTAGGATTTTTAGCAAATCCTCAGCTATCAACGGGTTTGATATGCCTTTACTAACTATCGTTTGAGTCGGGCTAGCCATGCTATTCCCTCAGCATGATGAGTTGTCGAGGACTTATGTTGGGTTTAAAGCCAACATTTTCCTCTATCCTTAACCGTTAAAGGTGTTGGATCATGTGGTTAGTGCATATGTAACCTAGATTCTCCTTTAAGACAACCAATGTATGACCAGTTTCCTACTGGTTTATGCTTGC
This sequence comes from Agave tequilana, assembly GCA_038442645.1. NCBI lineage: Eukaryota > Viridiplantae > Streptophyta > Magnoliopsida > Asparagales > Asparagaceae > Agave > Agave tequilana. The sequence continues at coordinate 31,841 of JAVJIF010021898.1, read as the reverse complement.
ATGATCTCGTTTGGAGGAAGAGAGAGGCTCTCTTTGCGTGTACCTTGAATATGAAGGTCTTGATCAGAGGTGTAGTGTTAACTCGATCATGAGAAGGATCCTTAATCAAGGATAATACTTCTTTAAGAACTTGCCATTGATCGGCATCATGAGTAAATCGCCATCTGAAGTCATAAGGCAATAAGCTCCGTTTGAATAGACTGTTTCTATTACAAACTGTCCTTCCATTTAGGCTGAAATTTGTCTTTGGCTTTGTGCGTCATAATCATCGGTCGTTTGACGGCTAAAACCAAATCTCCTTTCTGGAAGACTCTTTGTTTGACCTTCTTATTGAAGGCTTTCGAGATTCGAGCTTGATACAACTCGATGTGTTGCTGAGCTTGTAACCGCTTCTCATCCAGGGCTTCGAGCTCTTGAAGACGCAACTGATCATTCTCCTCTGATGCGATCTTAGTGGTCATAGTAACTCGTAATGACGGCATCTGGATTTCTAATGGTATGACTGCTTCACACCCGTACACTAGGGAAAAAGGCGTATTGCCTGTCGGGGTCCGAACCGTGGTTCGGTAGGCCCAAAGACATTCACCAAGCTTTTCGTCCCAATCTCGCTTATTCGAGGAGACGAACTTCTTGAGCAATTTGATGATTGTTTTGTTGAATGCTTCCACCAAGCCATTAGCAGCGGGATTATAGGCAGTTGAAACTATATTCTGAATTCGGTATTTATCGCAGAATCGATAGAATACCTGGCTTATGAATTGGGGACCGCCTATGGACACCAAATCGATGGATGACATGGTGTTTGATGAAATTAACCACGTTAGGAGTTTTGACTTCTACCAGTGGTATGGCTTCTGCCCACTTTAAAAAGTAATCAGTTATTGCTAAGATAAATCGGTGACCTCTTGTCGAAGAGGGGCTGATTGGCCCTGCGACATCGATTCCCCATGCTTCAAATGGCCATGAAGCAACAATTGGATGGAGCAAATCCGGAGGCTGGTGTATGAAGTCCGCATGAATTTGGCATGCTTTACACCTTCGTGCATATTGGATGGCATCGGCTATCATGGTTGGCCAATAATTCCAAGCCTATACAATCTGTCTTTGAGTTTTGGACCTGGCTGATGAGCTCCACATATGCCGTCGTGTGCTTCTTAAGCACTTCCTGTGCCTCTGAATTAAAAAGTCAACGGAGGAGGACACCGTCATATGAACGACGGTAAAGTATCTTCAGAGTTGGATCGTAGTAAAAACGGAGAGACCTTCGTCTGATAGATGCCGCTTCTTTAGGATTGTCTGGCAGCAGACCATGTAGAGCATAGTCGATGAGAGGAAATCGCCAATCTCTCGGCTCAAGATCCGTCGAGACATTATAGACTTCTCGGGTTCTTAACATATGCTTAGAGCATACAAGGTGTCGAGTGCCACTGTGAGGTGATATTTGGTGTCGACTGGCAAGGCTAGTGTTGTTGCTAATGCAGCAAGAGCAGCCGCCTTAGTATTCTGAGATCGAGATACGTGCCCGATGTAAAAGCCATCAAATAGATTAGCCAATTCGATGACCGTGTGATAATATGGCACCAAGTCTTCGTGACGACCTTATATTCTCCTTTAACCTGATTAATAATCAGTTTTGAATCGCCGTAAGCTTCAAGATAGTGTACCCCCATTCCGTGGGCGAGCTGAAGACCAATGAGCAGAGCATTATATTCCGCTACATTGTTGGAGCATGATTTCGTCAGAGAGAATGCTCTAGGAAGGACGTGATTCTATGGAGAGATAAACACAACCCCCACGTCGGCGATGATCCTGCCCTTAGGACCTATTCGTGATGCTCCATCGAAGAACATCTACCACACTTCATCCTCTGAAGTTACATTGGACTCGAAGACTTCATCTGGAATATCTTCCTGAAGTTTTGAGTTTTCCGGGACTGGATGAGCAGCCAAGAACTCCGTAAGGGCCTAGCCTTTAACCGCCTTTTGAGAGATAAAGATCATGTCGTATTGAGACAAAAGGAGCGCCCATTTAGCCAATCTTGAGTTAAGTGAGCCTGGCTTCGTCATGAGAAGACGCAAAGGATTCACTCTGGAGATGATATGTATGGTTTGGCCGACCAAATAATGTCGCGTCTTCTGAACGGCAAAGACAAGAGCTAAGCACTCCTCAATAGGATTATAGCGAGATTCCGCCCCTATCAGAGTCGCTGAGAGAGATTGCCATCATCCGACAGGATGGAGATGACATTGCAAGATTTGCCCTTCGACTTGAACTTCTTTGAATCCCATTGTTCGTCTTGGATAAGGTATGGGTGTATCCACAAGATTTCCCCTGTCTCCAGTGTCAAGGGAACAAGACCCCTATTATCCTGAGTTTTAGCCACAGGATGCTTGACTTTCAGCCGTGGCGCAGGGACTGGATAAGTCCTGTCAGGGACTGTGACCTTTGGGGTTTTGCCGAACTTGAGGGTCACCATGTTTGCAGTGACTTTCTTTTGTTCTGACTTCAGTGTTAGGACTCCGGCGTCGATCAAGGCTTGAATTCTGTCATTGAGGACAAAGCACTTGTCGGTAGGATGGTGAATCATCCTGTGGTAGAGACAGTATTTGGGATCGTTCGTGTGTCCTATCTCATTGGGACGTCGGTCTGGTAGCTTCATTTTATTCCCTTTGTGGAGTAAATGGAATATTGTGACCACCTGATCGTCTCTGAAGGAGTACTGTTTCGGAGGGAACTTAGACTCCTGATTATTGAAGCGCTCTTCTTGGCCTTCGGCTGCATATCCTCTGACAATTCTATGGACATAGTCTTCTTCCCTTTGGCTTGAGAAGACTGCGCCATGTCGCTACGTCCTTTATTGTTCATACCCCATTTGCCTTTAGGGGTGGATGGTTCGAACTTTTTAGCCGACTTTTTGGCTATCTCAGCTTGTTCGACTAATTCTTTCCAGGTATGGTCTTTGACAGCCCCCATGCGAATCTCTACTTGGTCCAAGAAGTTGTGCCTGCACGTCTGTAAGAGCATGGGTAATGGCATCCCTGCTGGGCACATCAAAGACAAGTTTCTGAATCGCTCAATGTAGTCACGGACAGATTCGCCCTTCTTCTGCACGGTGGAGAGGAGCTTGTCCATGGTTACCTCGGTATCGTCCTCATAGAAACGAGAAAGGAATTGGGTTTCCAGGTCGATCCAAGAATTGACAGAGCCCGGAGGGAGACTTCGGAACCAATCAAATGCTACCCCCTTTAAGGTGCCAATGAACAGCCTAGCCATGATAGCATCATTGTCTATAACATTACCGGTCTGGGACCAGAAATAGTAGATGTGCTGGTTTGGCGAGCTCTTACCATCGTACGTATGTAACGTTGGTGGTTTGAACTTTGGTGGGTATGGTACTGAATCCCACTCCAGCGGGTAAAGACGTATTGCCCCTACTTTCTTTAATTCATCCCTCTGAGTTAGGGATGCAATTTGAGCTTGGATGCCCTTAAGGACCTCAGCGTCCAAAGAAGAACCCTCCTTGGACTTCTCCGTCTTTGGGTAGTCATTGCTAAGATGTTCTTCCTCATATGGTCACTTCCGGTATCATTGTTATTCCGGTTATTGAGGAGTTGAGCAAGCATCTGTTGGATGTTGTCCAGAGCTTCTTGCTGGGTTTTGATAGTTTGCTCCTGAGCTTCCAAACGCCGACGAAGGTCATCGTTGTTTTCAGCCATATTGACTGATACTCTGTCCGTTCGCACTGAGCTGACTGTCGCCGAAGAGGCATACCCACTGTCTTCATCCTCTTCATCGGACCATTGGATTGATCCTCTCCTTGGTTCTGGTGAGGTTACTGCAGTTGAGGAAGATGGTTGTTCATAACTATAGGGTATTGCAACCCTAGTCTGGTGTTTCGGAAAACACCTTCTTCATGTACCAAGACTTCGCCTAAGCCTGGGCTATAATCTGGATCTGGGGAACTGTAGGGAGTGTCATGGGACGCTCGTCTGCCCCTGTGTAGCTCTCGTCCTCTTCCGGTCATGTTAATGGATGCAGAGGGTAGATCTCGCGATGCGCTCCATTTATGATGTTTCACCGGGGCTTGCACCGACAGTCGATCAAACACTGAACGTCGGCCTGGAGAAGTGGCGAGGATTGGTCCTAGCGACAATGGACTGAGTGGACTGTCACCAGCTGACATCCCACTTGTTGACAACAGGAGGAAGTAGTTCGAGACGATTGTGATTTCCGTTTGCTTGTCAAGAATTTCTGCAAGTTAGACCCAGTTGGGCCTAAATGATCCAGCGCAGAGGCTCTTTCGGATCACGCATAGGACGATGTCCTACTCCTTTTATCACCACAGAGGGGATTAGCACAGAATAGTGCTTCAGCTCTAACTTCGCGGCGAAGAACCTTGGGAATATCCTTGGGTGTTGAAGTTGTATAAGCACCGCCGTCAACACTTAGGGACGATCCCTTAGCTCCGCTACAAAGCACGAGCTTAGCGCTTGATGGACTAGGAAGCGAAGCACGCTGTGGTGCTTTACCCGCTATGCTGCTGCGAAGGCGATTAGCCTTAGATAGTGCTTTGGCTTTAAGTTCGCGGCTAAAAGCTTTGGAAACGCCCTTGGGCGCTGAAGCCTGTGGTACAGCAGCTTCGCTCATGAGAACGAGGCTGGCGCACGACGTTACCGCTTTTAAATTGGGCGAAGGTATGGTCGTCGCTGTAACTTCGTGGCTAGCAGCCTGGTTAGAGCAGGCAGACATCTTGCTTTTTTCTTCACAAAAGAGACGCACTTGTGGCGTAGCTACGCCTGAGGCTTTATTCAGAGCCTTCTGCTTTGGCCTCCACATCTGCTTTGACAAGGGAGACTTAGGTTCGCAAGGAACCTGACTAGCCACGCGCGAGGCTGAGGGGAGTTGGCAGAATTCTGCTCCTGATTTCTGTTCTGAAACCTTGGTCATGGAGACCTTTCTATATTTTCGTGCATGAAGCATTAGACCACCCCAAGAGAGGACTTCTTCAAATTTTCCTTGGTCGAAGTGAACGACCAGGTTCTTGAAAGTGATAGGCTTGCACTGCGGGCCTGCTTCCTTGTTGCGCCTGAGGACCGCAGTAGGCTCGCAGAGGGCCTTATCTGTCTCTGCGGAGACTTGCTTTGAAGATTTAGCCAGAGGGGCTCTGGCTGCACCGGCTTCCTTGAATTCAGAGATAGACCCGAAGGTCTGTTCGTCGCATTGCGACACTTGATTCTCAGCAGTGTAGAAATCAATCCCCAGCGGAGTCACCACCTTATTTTCCATTGATTTGCAAAAGGGGAAACTTACAAAAAAAATGTCGAGGAGCTAAATTTCGAGTATTCTAAGAAGATTACAAGTAGATCTCCTCGGAGATTCTGGAGAAGTGTGCCGGTAGGAGTCTGGTCAGCGCGCGACCACTTTGTCCCTTTGACGATGTGAGCGATGAGATTCCCTTCTCGCCTGGTTCGAGGAATCAGAGAACAGAAGGTTAGTAGAACCCTCTTGTTTCTTCTCAAAACCGCCTTCTCTTAGAAATTCCTTCTCGCCTGGTTCCGGAAATTCCTTGAGAGGAAGGAAGGTATTAGGGTATCAGCACCCTGATTAGAGAAGCAGTTCTCTAAAGTCTCTGAATTCTTGGAAGCAAGAGACTAGATTTCTGTTTGTGCGCGTGGTGCGTCCTCTCGAGAAGTCTGCCATCTCTTCACGTGTAGTCCTCTTTCCTTGTGCCCCTGGTGGGCTATTTATAGGGAGAGCAAGGGTAAAATCGTCCCTTGAAAATATAGAAACAGATTGAATCAAATCTGTTTAAATCTGGAAAGTAGCCTTGCTGCGAGGCTAGAATCAGCTTCTGCGAAGTTAGAAATAGCAGATCGGTTGATCCTCCTGATCTGTTTTGATCCCTTCCATATAGTTAGAAGATCTCCCTTGATCCTCTTACTCGTTTTAGGAGAGTCAAGAGATTATGGCAATCAACTGTCAAATTTGATCTCGGATTTGATCTTGATTGGATTTGATCTCAATCCTGATTAAATTTAATCTCATCTGGAGATTTAATTGGTCAAAGGTTGACCATAGCAGACCCGCAGCGGAGCTGGAAGGAGCATCTGGCAAAGTCAGAAGAAAGCTTTTCAGCGGAGCTAGATAACGTCTGTGGCGAAGCTACCGAACATTATTCTGCACGGTTGCGTGTGGCTTCAAGCGAAGCTAACTCTCTCTGCGGAGTTAACTGAGCACTTCAGGCGAAGCTATAAGTTAGCTTCCTGACGGAGCTGCGAATGGCTTCAAGGCGAAGTTGGATGATCTTAGCCTCTCAAGCGAGGCTGTCCCTTTGGGCTCATGTGATGCTAAGTGCTAGCATTTTAGACCTGCTGAGGTCTGTTTAGAGATAATCCGGGCTTACTGTCTGCTTCACTGGATCAGTAGAGTCCAAGTTATTCCTTGTCCCTCGGAGATGGGTGAAAACTGGTCGTCAGCTTATCTGTCACTTGTCTTTTGTAAATGTCAACAAGTACAGAACTGGTCGTCAGCTTGTCTATCGCTTGTCTTTTGTAAATATCAACAAGTTTAGACATTGTTCGGACCAATCAGCCTATCTTTCACTTGTCTTTTGTAAATGTCAACAAGTTTAGACATTGTTCAGGCCAGTCAGAATCTTATCTTTTTTAAAATGTCAACAATTGGTTATAAATGGGTGTTCAAAACCAAGCAGTATACGAAAGGTAATGTCGAAAGGTATAAGACACGTCTTGTCGCAGAAGGATTCACTCAAACAGAGGGCATTGACTATAAGGAGACTTTCTCCCCATTTTTCATGAAGAATTCTTTTAGAATTATCATGGCACTAGTGGCTCACTTCGACCTGAAGTTATACCAAATGGACATTAAGACTGACTTCTTTAATGGTGACATTGAGGAAGAAATCTATATGGTGCAACTAGACAATTTTGAGCCAAAAGTATGTAATATTTGGTTTCAAATTAAAGAAATCCATTTATGATCTAAAGCAAGCATCCCGTTAGTAGTATTTGAAATTTGATCAAGTAATATTCGATTTTGGTTTTAAGGAGAAAGTAGATGATCAATGTATTTATCATAAATTTAAAGGGACTAGATTTTTATTTCTTATACTACATATGGATGACATTCTTAGCAACGGTATAGACCTTCTACATTAGAATAAGAGTTTTCTCTTGCAGAATTTTGAGAAAAAAGATCTTGGAGAATCTTCTTTTGTGATAAGCATCCAGATTCAACGTGACAGAACACGTGGAATATTAGGTTTATCGGCTTATATCGACAAGGTGCTAGATAGATATAGTATGAAAAATTTCTCCCTAGGAGATACACATGTCACTAAGAGACATAAGTTGAGTCTACTCCAATGTCCCAATAACGATCTACAAAAAGATCAAATAAAAGACATCTCATATGCATTGACAGTTGGAAGTCTGATGTATGCTCAAGTTTATACCCATCCAGACATAGCATATATCTTTGAGAAACTTGGCACATACTTGATCAATCATGGATTAATCACTGGAAGATTGTCAAGAAGGTAATGCGATATCTACAGAAGACTACATGAAATCTAATCAGTTGCCGCTGATTGGATACATAGATTCAGATTATACTGGATGTATCGACAATAAGAAGTCCACTTCAGGTTACATTTTCCTAATTGTAGAAAGATGATGGATTTAATCGAGAGGCCATTATAGCTACACTGTGACAATAAGAGGTATAAAGCTCTATCGCAATTGTGACAAGAGTTCAGCAAAGTCGAAGCATATCGACGTCAATTTCTTGACATCAATGATAAAGTTCGGAATCACATTATGTCTGTTGATAGTGTTAGTACTATTCTTAACATTACAGATCAACTCATTAAAGGACTTTCACCCAAAATTTTCTCAGAGCATATTGCTCATATGTGAATGGCTAGTCATGATAATATCCTGGTTTAGTGGGAGTGGATAATTTCATGTAACAAACATTATTTCTAAGTGCGCTTTATATATATTTGTTGGTTCTGATAAATAAAGTTAACTGCTTTTCTTAAAGTCTATTTTTGTGCATTTGAATTTGTTGAATTAGCAGTTAGACTCGTTGGAGTCATAAGGTTAGACTCGTTGGAGTCATAAAGTGAAAACTAGTCGAAATTGTACCTTATGTGATCAGAGGACATTTCCATGCCACACGTTCACATTTGATCTATGTCGTTAAGGGTTCTGAAACTTTGACGTGGAAGGTCCTACCTCGATTATACAGAAGGTAACGACCTCCATGTTCGGTAACATGACACTTAATGGACTAGATTGTCTTGAAACGTGGTTTATTGACGGTTAAAGCTTTGGTACCATAAAGTTATGTGTAATATCCTTCCAGTATGATTTGTTTGGCCCAAGTGGGAGATCGTTAGACTTATTTGGATTAAAGTCTAAATTAATTTGGGCCTATACAAGTCTAATTGAATTTATACGCCGGTCTCTATAAGCCTATGTTGTTGGACACAATAAAGAATTGATCAAGCCTAATGGTTTGGATCTAGACACGTTTCGATTATACTTAGCCATGAGTGTATTTAAATTAAGATGTGAGACTCATTTACACATGTGAAACTCGTGTTATTAATCAAGAGTTTAGATCTATGATGAGTTGAATTAGGATTCCTTGATGCTATATACCATGGGTAGAATTCTCTCTGCACAACCAACCATCTATTATGACTATCTCTCTCTTGGAGGTCTCTCATCTCCTCTAAGGATCAAGAAGAGAACTTGGTGGCTGGAGAGAAAATCCCCTCCCTCAACTCCGACATTATCGAGATCGAGCAATCTTTAGCATCCCTTTCATAATGGAATCATGTAGGCCTAAACCTTCATTCCCTTTGATTTTAATAAGGAAGCTTTTAGCTTATGCGCGAATCTTATATAGAATAATTATTAGATCCAACAACCTATAGAAGTAGAATTAAAAGAATCCACATGTCACAAAATTCGAGAAGCTCTTCTACTTGAGCAATTGTGCTTCCGTGTGTTATCCAAATGCAAGTGCAATTTTAGTATACACTGGAAAACAATGCAAAAATTTTAAAAAAAATTCTCTTTCTGGATTTAATTAAAAAAGATCTCTTTTAAATTTAATTATAAGAATCGACCTTTGATAGGCTACATAGGCATTTAGCGATTTCACCTCGCCTGCATAGCATTGAGCGGCGCGACGTAGCAATTTTTTGGTTTGGGTTTGGCGAATCGGGACATAAGCTAGAACGTAAATTGAATATAATTTTAGGTCGGGTTTCAGACCTAAAATTACTCTAATTTTTTGTCCAAATTTACAGAACTCAGCTCAGAGACTCACTGTTCCCAATCTCTTTCTCAATCCCAGTGTGTGACGAACACCTACCAACAAAGATTTTTCCTAAATTTGACGGATCCAAACCCAGCCGAGTTCCTAGAAGGTGAAGAAGGCTGCAAAGAAGTGAAAGAAGGCGATTGTGGCGGTCATCGCTGCCGGTGCGCCGGAGCAGGCGGCACCGATCCGACAGCGGAGCTGGCGGTGGTGGCGTGGGCACCAAGGACGAGGATGGATCGAGCGAGAGCGACGAGGATTTTAGGTTGCAAAAAAGTGACGTTGCACAGAGTGAGAGTGACGTTGCAACAAAATCTCATGACTCTAATACCTCAAAAACAAAAGTCATAATTTTTGGTCCAAGTTTGATGAAGGGCCTGTTTGGTTAATGGTGGAAGTGAGGAAGTGAGGAATTGATGAAGTAATAATAATTCCCTTTGGAACTTGGGAATTGGCTAGTAAGTTTTCTGGTGTTTGGATGTTGTTGGGAAGTGTGGTTTAGAAAATGTTTTGTCTTTTCTGGTGTTTGGATGTTGTTGGGAAGTGTGGTTTGGAAAAGTTGACCACAAAGTTGACCGTAAAATAATATTAAAATAAAAATTAATTAAGAAAAAAATAGACTGTAATTAGAATGCAAATGAGATTTACATGGTCAAAAAATTAACTGTTTTGTACTACAATTTATTATAAATGAGATTTACATGATCACAAAATTAACTGTAGCACCATGGAAATGTGTAAATGGTCGTGTAAAAGAGAAAAGATAAAAGGAAAAGAGGTTTTCTTATTTTCCTTTTCCGGTGTTTGGATAGATAGGGAAGTGAGCAATTATACTTCCTTATTTCCTTACTTCCGCCCACTTCCTTGCAACCAAACAGCCCCGAAACCGCACCTAAAATTGTTAACAATTTTGCATCTGAATTCATCAAATCCGAACAAAAAATTTACTACCCCTCGGCATCACAACACCGAGTAGGTGAGACGAACCGCTAAAATCCTTTAGAATGTATGAATCCAAATTGATCCAAGTTACTTCGGAAACATCTACTACTCGAATTATTTTTATTTTACAACAAGATTATTCTTTTAATCTACATTGTTGCTGACTTGAGCATAGAGTGACTTCTTTCAAAGCCGAGAAACCCTTACCCAACCTATGTTCACAAGTTTTATTTCGCTTCTAACTTGTTCAAAGATTCTGAACTTAAACCAAAACTCGAATTCAACACATCATGACCTTGTTTTTGGGATAAGAAATGTACGCTCACTTTTTCAGAAAGGTCAGGAATCCTATGTGAACTCATATTCACAACATTTCAATCCGTATCTTATTTGTCCGAAGATCCTCAATTTAAACCAAAATTCTAACTCGACACAATTTCATTTTTATTATTTTATTTACTTATGAATTTGAGTCAATTTAACATTGATTAATTTACAATTGATTCTTGTAACATTTGAGAATTATTACTGATGATGCAATCCCGAGTCACAAATTTAATATGCTTGCCTCTATGGCTCGATGGACTAACGAAGGGCGTGCCTGCGGCAGAAAAGAACACGAAGAAATGTCGCGGTGGGCCCCACGCATTGAAGTTTTTTATTGAAATCTTTTTTGGGCCCGAGTGTTCAGAAATCTAGTTGATTTTCATTCAAATTGGGTAAAATCTACAGCGATAATATAGGCCCCCACGTTATTTTTTGAGTTGTGATATTTTGCAACAAACACATTTTTAAAATTCTGATATGAAACCCACACTATTTTCACTTTTCAACTTAAAATTCAAGGTACAAATAATCCCAAGGAGTAAATGGTGGCCTCAAGCAAAGATGACGACCCGTGGTTGTGTGTGCAAGTATAACACACGGTAAAAGGCCCACTAGCGGCCGAGCGCAACCGTATATTATTATATTAAGGGGTTGTTTGGATTCAAATAAAATAGGCGGAAGTGAGGAAGTGTCATTTCCCACTTTCGCTATCCATCCAGACACTGGAAAAGGAAAATGAGAAAAATCCCTTTTTCTTTTCTCTTTTCCCTTTTACACAACTATTTTCTCACTTCTAGGGTGCTGCAGCTAATTTTGTGGTTATATAAATCTCATTTGTAATAAGTTATAATTCAAAACAGAATTTTGTGGTTATATAAATCTCATTTGTAATAAGTTGTAACTCAAAACAGAATTTTGTGGTCATGTAATCTCACTTGCATTCTAATTAAAATCCAATATTTTTCAAATTAATTTTTATTTTAATATTATTTTATGGTTAACTTTGTGATCATTTTTTTCACTTTCATTTTCACATTACTAACTAAATACTGAAAAACACAATAAATTCTTCACTTTTACTTACCAACTACCAACCAAATATCAAAAAAAAAAAAAAAAAATTCTCATTTTTCAAAAGAAAAAAAAACTTACTTCTCACTTCTCACGTCCGCCCACTTCCCTGAATCCACACAGCCCCTAAAATTAATTAGTTAAAATTTAGTAAAAATAAATGCAAAATCTTCCTAAAATTAGGGAGACCCCCAGATTACGTTTCCACCCCCATCACTCTCCCCTTGTTGCCCCATCCTCCGCCGCTAACTTGTCACCGTTCTTTTAAAAATATCTCGTAATTATACGCAGACCCCGAGGGTAGTTAGGTAACTGCGCGATATATATAGATGGCCCTCCTGAGCTGCAATAAAGAGAGGTTGAAGCGAAAGAAGGGAAACCGAAATCTGCAGCGTTCTTCGATATCCGTTGCGCTCTTTATTCTCTCTCATCGGTCTCGTTCTCTTGTCCAAATCTCTTCGTCCCTCTCTCTCTATCTCTCTCTCGCCCTAGGGGTTTTTGGGTTTGGTGTTTGTTGAGGAGAGATGGGGTTCGACGCCATCACGAACGACACTTCGGCGGTGCCGGCGGTCGCGAGGGAAATCGGGAAGAAGAAGAGGGTGAGCGCTTGAATTGAATTCGAGATCGAGGCTTTTTTTTAAATTTCTTTTTCTTGTTTTTTCCCCCGAGGATCGGTGGTTTTGATTCGGTTTGAATTTGTTTTGGGGGCGTTTCAGGCGAACAGGTCGGCGAAGTTGAAGCAGTGCAAGCTCGACGCGAGGAGGGAGCAATGGCTTTCTCAAGGTATTTGCGGGTGTTAAAGTTTCGCCGTGATAAAAAGTCATATGATAATTTTTTTTTCTTTTGGGGGTGAAATTGGATCTTTTTTTATTTCTAGGGTTTTTAATTATTTGCATGTAGAACAATTGAATATCTTTTGCATTATTATTGATTATTGGTGAAGATTAGTCCTGCAGCCTTCTATTTCATTCAGGAACTTGGGGCAAATTGATGATTTGGCGCCTCCTCCCCCATTTTCTATTTTTTCCCTGTGATTTCTGGGAATAGCTTTCTCATGGCATTTCGTTGTTTCCCTCTCTTTTATCCACTCTGTTCCTTTGAGATTTCGAGGGATTGGGAGACGAATGGTTTGATCTATTATTTTAATAGATTTTTTGCCGTTGCATGTGGAAAAATATTGTAAATTTATTCTTTTGGTATGTTTTTTTGGCTATTACATTCTCTCGGCAATTATTTTGTCTTTTTGGTGAACTTTACCTTTTAGGAATAGGGAATTGATGCATTATCTCTCTATTTCTAAGGATTATTCCCGTTTGTAATGAAAGAAATATTTATTTTACATTCAAGGTAAAGATCTTCTCTCTTATTTATCAGTCTGTCCTTTTTTGCATTTCATTTACATGCTCTTAGCTCCTTATTTTTATGTGCATTTATTTCTGGTCTGCGGAGGTGGATGATTTGATCTCTCTATTTCTATGTTTTCATGGTTTTACTGTCTGCATAAAAATGAGCCAAATATGGTATTCGTTTTTATCAAATTATGTATGTGTTTTTTGTTGGTTGGTTTGGTTTTAAGAAGAAGAAGAAGAAGAAGGCAGATTGTTCCTATTTATTTCCTATTTTATATGCATCTTTTCTCCCTAAAGGTTTGGGGAAACTGATGGGTCAATTCTGTTATATTGTGGTTTCCTTACTTGATTTTATGGGAAATTAGTCTTTGTTTTCCTTCCTTTTTTCTCCTGTTGATTGTGATGTGATATTCCACTCTATATGTCTACTCTCTATGTTTAATTCCCATCTCATTCTACTTTGAGGAATTGGATAACATTAGCTCTTTTCTTTGGGGATATTGTTTATTTGCATGTCTGAGAATTATGTAACCTTTTGGTGATTGTACGGGCATTTGCAGTAAAGAACAAGGGATGCAATGATACAAATATTGCTACCTCTCCAACCTCGCCTCAGCAAATCTCAGAGGCAGATCAGCAGAAAGAGCGCGGCGCTGTCAGGCTACAGCTGCGGCCCTGGAGCATGATGGATCAAGTCTCCAAGGCAGCAGTGATGCGGAATCCCTAACCCACCAGCCCAGTGGCAACCCTTCTAAAAAGGAGTGTCCCACCAATAATAGCATCAGCAGCTGCGGGAGCAGTATTGGATCCTGCTCTAGAAGTGTCAGTGATGCTGAAGAGGATGATGAAGAGGAGAAGGGAGGCGGCGGCCTTGATGACTGGGAAGTTGTTGCCGATGCCCTCTCTGTGTCTCCTGACAATGGTCAGGACCATCACCCCAAGTCTGCTGATTCACTGGTAGACACTGCTATTCATTCTGCAACAGCGACGGCAAGGACATCTGAGCCCATAAAGCGGGAGCCTGATCGGGCTATCCCCAGAGCATGGAGGCCAGATGATGCGTTCCGTCCTCAGAGCTTACCTAACCTATCAAAACAGCGGAGCTTTCCCGTGAACCTGGAGAGACACTATGATCCACATCATAACCGTCGCGGTCTTCTTTCTCCACCACCGTCATCATGTCCTATATGTTACGAGGACCTGGACCTCACTGACTCGAACTTTCTTCCCTGCACCTGCGGTTTCCGCCTCTGCCTGTTCTGCCACAAGAGGATACTTGAGGCTGATGGACGTTGCCCGGGTTGCCGGAAGCAGTACAATGCTGTGATGGGCAGTGAAGAGATTGGCTTCGTAACTGGAGTGGGGGTGCCACCATTGGCCTATCAGTTGTCTCGTTCATGTAGTATGAGTTCAAGATCTTAGATAGGAGGGGAGGGGTAGGCTATTATTTATTTTCCTTTTCCTTCTTTTTGTTTCCTTAGGATCTAAGCATGGGTCTTTTTGTGTTGTCTGCTAATCAGCATACATTCAACTTGTGGTTTGCTTGTAAAAGAGAGAAATGTGAATATGGAACATAGGACTTGAAGCTCTGTAGGATGCTTTCTTAGAAAATAGGCGGGCCTATGTGTTTTGTTCTTACATTGTATGTGGGTGCTCTATATATGTTGTTGCTATAGAGGTGTTTGGATGTGAATAGATGGGAAGGACATAGAACTGTCATACATCAGATTTCAGCATATAATAACTCACTATGTTAAGTTGAGGTTATGATGTTTCTATAGATTTCTCATGACTTCTTATTTGGAATGCACTTTCTACATTTCTGATATAGAAAGCTGGATTAACTAAGCTGCTCATCCAATATCTTATAGAGCATGACAAGTTTGAAGGAGGTTACAAGGTAGTGGAAAGTTGAAATGCCTATTTTTTGCTAGGATGGTTGTAATATTCTCTTTGAATTGTGCAATCTGATGCCGTTCTCCATTATTCTGCCAAAAAAAAAAATAATGTTTGCTAGTATTGAACATCGACTTGCACCTTTATTTGTTAACTGTTGTTTTATCATTGCATTTTGATTTGCAGCGCCACTAAAATGGTTGCACTTGAGAAGATATTCGAAGGAACTCATGTAGGTACAGAATGATACTTATTTTTATGCTTCCTGGTAGCATATATTTTAACTATTTTGAGTGTTTTCCCTCAAATTCCATGGTGCAGGTTGCACTTGCTTATACAGTTTGTGTGAATGGTTCTACTATTAATGTGCTCGAAGAGTGCTGGGTTTTGTTGTCATCTTCGTTTGGTGTGCTCGAAGCGTGCTGGCTTCTTGTTGTTCATCTTCGTTTGGCATGTCTTGAACCACTCCTTCAGGAGCTAGTGGTGAATGCGAAATTATATTTGAGGTAATTTTTTTTTGCTTATACTTGATAAATTTCTTTTATATTTCATCATTTTTCCAAAAGAGTGTATATGAGCAAGTTTAAGAATGCCTATGTGTGTTGATCTAGTTATCAATATAGATGACCAATGCTTCTTAATCTCATGTTATATGTTATTAGTTGTTAAGTATGAGTTTAATATGGTAATCATGAATTGGAAGTTGACCTCACACGTGTACTCAGTGTTTTAAATGTCGGCCGACATTTCGTTTTCAAGCCCTCACCGCCATGACATCCCCACCCATATTTGAAATGGCGTTTTAGAAAATGTCGGTCGACATTTCGGGAAAAATCTGATATGTTGGTCGACATTTTCCCGAAATGTCGGCCGACGCCGACGTTTTGGGAAAAACCCAATATGTTGATTGGTCTTGGAAGTTAGAGCAATTGAGAAATTTTAACAATAGATTAGTGAATATATGCAAAATGTTTAAGTTAATTATACGTATCCTAAACATATTTATGTAGTTTTGCATAAGTTGTGTATGTATTACCTTGATAAGAATTTTTAAATTACATTATTTAAGACATCTAGGATATATATTTGTTATCCGTCATGACGTCCGAAATTTACTAAATGGCCCCGAACTCCGAAATCCGAAATCCGACATCCGATTACGACATCCGACATTTCCCTGATATCCGACATTTAAAACATTGCGTGTACTTTGAACACACCAAATCAATGCAGTGTATTTGAGAGGCTAATAAGCTAATTGTAAATATGAACAAATCAAGAACATTAGTTCATGGAATCTTATTGCAATTTGCAAGAATGTCTCAACTCAAGAACCTAAGCTATGAGTTCTGAAACTAACTAAATTCTTGATCTATGTTTGTGTACAGAAATCAAAGCCCTTTTATAATTGCATCACATTTACCAAGGTTGCATGGATATGGATACAAGTGTGGGATACGTATGGATACGCGGATACACAAGGATTGAAAAAATAACCAATATAGATACACCGTGGATACGATGTCTATGTAATTATTATATTAGTCATATTTATGTGTAATTATGACATTTTATAGTTTAATCTTAGAGAAAAAAGTGTTGAAGGACTTTTGAGATAAGTAAAAAGAGGGGAATTACGTAGAATTACTATGTTGCAAGGTTAAAATCATTTGTGGAGGAATTCCTAAAGCATATGATTCACATTTATTGTTATTTTAAACTAGATACATGATGAATTTATATAGAAGTATCCAACAAGAATCCAACAAGTACCTGGCGAGAATCGTTTTTGATACGGGTATAGGGTACGCTATTTATCTAGAAGATTTGGTGCATCATAGATCTTTACTTGTTTAACCACAACTCTTTTGATTAGAATGCTAATTTATTAGTAACTCACGTTCAAATAAAATCTAGCAAAAACAAAATCTGCCATACATTTTACAAACCTTTTAACCAAGCTTGAAATCTAAGCCCTTTTATAATCGCAATCATCTTTGTTTACTACAATAACCATAACCTTTTTTTATTAGAATGCTAACTTATTAGTGGCTCACGTTCAAATAACATCTTAGCCCAAACAAAATTTAGCCATACAGTTATCGACCCTAACCAAGCTTGAAATCTGGCCATTGATGAGGACATCACTGCAGTTGCTAGTTTATGCTTTAGTTTATTTTTGAATTTAGTTGTTTTTTTATTTGAAAATTTAGTACCACATCGGTTAAATTCTGAGACTAGACTTTTGTAAAGCCTATAAATAGGCCCCAAGACTTCTATTATTGGCAGATAATGAATGAATGAAAATTTTTTCAGTTAAATTCTTGAGATTATTATCTTGAGTTTTGGGTGTGAAGCCTGTGGTGCAAGGGGTGTGAAGCTAAATTTTTTTTTTCAATTTCAATTTCTTCTTTTCATTGTTTAAAGGTGATTGTGATCCATCCTATATTATATCAATTTTGGTATCAGAGTTTTGGTTCCAATCCCCTTTAATTTTTCTTAGATTCATATAAAAAAGTCCAAAACGGCAGAACCATAGCTCTTTTTTTCCTAAAAAACCGAGCCTCTTTACAAGCTCTAGATTTGTTCTTCAAAAAAAAGAAAATAGAGAAAAAACATAGAAAAAATAAAACAAAGAAAAACATCATTGTTCGAAATATTTCCCCTAACCTTCTCCTCCCCCCCAACCAAAAAAAAAAACCTAACCCAAACCCAACTTCTATTGCCACAGCCGCCATCACCACCTACCGCCACAACCACTCTTCCACTCATCGCCATAACTGCAACCACTCATCCTCGTCGCCTTCGCTGCAACAACTCTTACTCGTCGTCGTTGCAACCACTCTTCCTCGTCGCCGTCGGTGCAGCCACTCTTCCTTGTCGCCTTCGCTGCAGCCACCCTATGTTCTTCAAGATCTCATCGCCACTGCAACTTCACCATCGAATCCTTCGATGTGCTCGCGCTCGACGCTGCCGTTATCTCATGCACGCCCAGATCTCCAATCGCCAATGTCCTCTTCAACACCTGCCTCCTCTCTGAGGTCCTCGACTTCGCCTCCCCGCCCTCGCATTGACGCCGAGACCAACACCATAGCTCTCCGTCCTCGACACCGTCATCACTCTTGCGTCGCCGCCAACACCGCCACCAATAGTCATCGCCGCCAACACCGCCACCTATAGTCATCGCCTCAAGGCAACCCGACCGAGTTCAGATCCAATCGGATTCAGATCTGTCCAAATCGGGTTTAGATCTACCTCAAGTTAAGTCAACCCTTTTAAGACCAGAGTCGAAGTAATCTTAAACTTGGAGCCAAACTCATTCAAACCCGGACCCGATGCCACTCATACTCGTATCCAAACCCGTCTACAAATTTGACCCGAGCTGAATACGAGTCGCCCTTAAGCTGGCTCGAGCTGCTGACGTCATCGGCTCGATGAGCTGACTCGAGCCTCTGGTTCGAGATTGAGCCAACTTCGAGCCGACAGCTCAGTCTGGAGCGGAGCCGACCCGACCCGACCCGACTTATGATTCAGACCTGAGCTTAGTTGACCGAGTTGACTCAGTTCTTACTCGGTCGTGACTCAGGTCGACTCAGTCTGACTCAGTTCGACTCAGCTGAAGTTGGTTCAAAAGTTGTTTTGAGCCTATTTCAAGCCCAATTCGAGCCGTTTCTGAAATAGTGTTTTCTTAGTCACGTCCAGTTCATGTTGCGTTTGTTCCAGAGCTTCCCTGTAAGAATTTCAGCGATTAGTTGTGCAGAATTATCTAAAGACTCTTACAGGACTTGTGCTTGAACATAAACTACTCATCTCCTCAGTTGATGTCGTAACTTGAATTTTTAATTATTTATTTCTTGCAAACTCTAGTGGTTGTACACTTATTTGTAGTTTATTATGAGTAATTGTTGGTGTTTATTGATCTCATTTGTCGGTTGCTAAACATCATCACTTCGGATTACATTTCTTTGCATATGGAGATTGAGTTTTTTAGGATTGTAATTTTCATCATTTAGTACATGCATTTAGTTGTGTTTTGAGTCTAGGAGTTTGCATAATCAACCACTTGTTTGTATTCTTTTGCATTACAGTCTATTTTAGGTTAAGCTGTAGATATATCTGAGTATAGCATGAGATTTTGGTTGCGTCCCTTAGAGTCACGAAACATATAATCACAACGTCGCACTAGAGGGCGTAATTATTATGATAGGCGTACTGTTAGGAAAGAAGTCCAACGAAAAAACAGTGAAGCGCCTCCTGATTTTTATGGCACATATGATTCTCTCAAATTTTGTGATTGGCTTGCGCGCATGGACTATTATTTTGACTTGTATGAATTTTTTGATGCGCGTAGAATTCAGTTTGCTAAGGGAAAACTAAAAGTTTTAGCTCTAGATTATTAGACTACCGTAGAAAGACAACTAGAGAGGACATACTTCGGACTTATAGAGACGTGGGATGAAATAAATAAAAAACTTAAGGAAAAATTTCTTCTCTAGATCTCGAGTTTTTAAAAAATTGATTTATTTACGCCAGGGAGACTTGTTTGTTACCAAGTATAAGCTTAAATTTGAGAAGTTTGTATTTGAATATGACTTTAAGATAGATCATCTTCCTACTATATATATGTTTTATAACAGATTGCGACTTGATTTTAAAAGAGAGTTGATCTTACATATCATGAATTCTATCAAAGAGATGCTTCTTTTGACTTTAGAGCTAGCATTGTTCACTTTCAAAACCAAAAAGTGGTGTTCTATATTTGAGATATACAAACACTATGCATATGAGTGCCCCACGATCAAGTATTCTAAGTTGAGAATTTGACCATTATGATTACCAGTGCCCTTCGAAGAGTTAACATGCTGATAATATGCAAATTGATGACATTGATAATTCGAGGATTGTCGAGGATGTCCACATTCGGATTGTCGAGAATGTTCACATTCCTTGTGAGGTTACTAGTGATGTTGTTAATGATTTAATAAAGTCCCACTCTTGATGAAGCCATTGTTCATGAAGAGAGTATTAGTGATGTTCAAGATGCATTAGTTGAGCCTAGTACACCCATACATGATATTATCGATGTTTTAGAGGATGATATTAGTGATTTTAGGCATGTGTTAGTGGAGTCTATTATGGTCGTACATGTTGCTACGTATTCACTTGCCATACCTATGATATAGGAAAATATTGTGAATGAGACGGTTAATGCTAGCATCGTTACATCTAGTAAGCCATCAGAGTTCTCTCGTATAGATTGTGGTTATGTGGTTGCTCCTAACTTTTTCTTTTCTAGTGATTTAGTGAAATTCTTTATTATGGTTCATCAGGTTACTCCTAATGTTTCTTCTTTTATTGAATGTTTGGAGTTATTTCTTAACTTTGGTCATATTTTTATTGGTCCTAGTGATGTCATACCGTTAGCGATATCTGATATACATTCTTAGGAAACTCATATATCTCTTTGTTTTATCTTAGTTTTACCTAGTGAGTTGGTTGCATTGCATTTGCCAAAAATACATGATGAGACTCACAAACATATAACAACTTGCAATGATAACTACAAATTTGTTGCCTATCCACATAGTATTTTGTAGGAATTTACACTTAAAACTGTGGTAATGGTTACGATTCACTCTGAGAGGTTCTCTTTCGGAATCGTGAATTAGTTACTCGCTCAACGTTTATGTCCTTCTAGAGTTTTGAGGAGGATTATTTCTATTACTGATGAGTTGGATTTCCCATAGAACCCTGGTATCACTTCAATTTTCAGTGGAGAGGATCCGACTATTTTTGCTGCATATGCCTGCAGATCTACTACCGACTGCAGCTGATTCGTCATGGAGGCCAGTCCCACCTCCATCACCTCAGTTCGGACTTGATGTAGGACTGACGATTCCCACACCACCATCATGGCCGGATTGAGATGCTACATGTGGGGATTCTACATTCGACAGGGTAGAGCATTCCTCACCCCGGGGGAAATGATGAGGAGATCACACTGCATTTGCTAGTTTTATGCTTTAGTTTATTTTTGAATTTAGTTGTTTCTTTTATTTGGAATTTTAGTACCACATCAATTAAATTCTAGGACTGGACTTCTATAAAGCCTATAAATAGACCCCAAGACTTATATTATTGGTAGTCAATGAAAAAATGAAAAAAAAAATTTCAGTTAAATTCTTGAGATTATTATCTTAAGTTTTGGGTGTGAAGCTCGTGATGCAACGGGTGTAAAGCCCAAAATCCGTTTCAATTTCCTTTTCAAACCCTAGTTTTCCCATACACTTACTTTCCTATCTCAAAAAAGAAGTTTGAGATTTAGGAAAGAAAATTATTCGGACAACACAGTCTAGTGGTGTGTTGCAGTCACTGATATCAGCTTGGTGCGACTTCAGTAGGAATGAGGGAAACCATGTGTTAGAATCCTTACATTAGATATGGGAATTCTTTAATGGTTAGGAAGCCTACTATTCTCTATAATCTATATCAAAGGAGCCAAATTGGAAAATGAGGGGTTCAAGTTCCACCCATGATGCAACAATGTAATAAATAAAATAAACTGAAACAAAGAAATGGTCAAAACGAATGAAGCCCAAGTGACCAACATCTCTTCAGCAAGAATGTTACTATTCTAAATGAGTTATGGTTGCACGCTCCAGTAGGTTGAGTTTCACTCTCAAAAGAACCATTGAGTGAGGGGTATCGAACATGCAAACACTTCTAAAGTTTAGAGACAATGCAATGAATATATAAGTGTGCATCGAACTATGTGGTAGTTTCTCACCTTGTTGCTTGTATGTAACAACCTTAACCAATTTTTTCATGAAGGGTTTTACATGCTTCATTTCACATATTTCTGAGCTGATTAAAGTTATACACATAGTTACACGGTTAGACATGTGTGTTGTGACGTATGACACTACAGTTTTTTGCAGGGGAGACGCCCACGCATTACAGTTGGTGCTATAAAGCTATAGCTGGAATATAGATTTGATGAAAGCTTATGAGAATGTGAAATTAATTTCTCTGGCAAATTTTGAGCTGTTCAATTTTCTCTATTTTCCTTATTGCTAGAGTGAAATGATTCTGGAATTTTTTTCTCTCTTTTTTTGTTATGATAAATGCTCCCTTAATTACTTCTTTACCACTAATCACAAATTTGGGACACAAAAATCCCAATTGCTTTAATATCTTACTCAGTTTGTGGAATAGTTTTACTGTCTTCATGGAGTTTGAGGTGGCTGAAGAACCTATGAAATGTCCTGAAAAATCAAATAGGGAAACATTCTTGAAAGCTGACAAGATGAAAGGCCAAAATTGTTCATTTTTTTCTCTCTTTTTTTTTATAGATGTGCATGCTGACAATAGAGGTAATGCAAATGTCAGTTCTTAGTAGCATATGTAGAATTTTGGTGGAACAAAACTGTACGGTTTGCTGGAGAAAATTTGCAGAGAACTCTCTGGAAAAGCTTGACAGCACATTGTAAATTCCGGTTGATCAAATTTTATAATGCTTGGCCAAAATTGATGATTAAATCCTAGTGTAACGGGTGACTGGTATGGTTTTTAGTTTTCTTTAATGTACAAAGGGCCATGCTTGCACGGTAACTTCTAGGTTTTGTAGGATTATATGGGCATGTAACCAATGGTTCTAATAAGGTAGAAGAAACCAATGGTTTTTTTTTTTTTTTTGGTTTTTTGGTTTTTGTTTTTTTTTTTTGGGGGTTGGGGGGTGTACTCTTGAGATCTTGTTCAAAAGGAATCATGAAAAAGGTGAGTGCTACTTTTGTGTTAAGGATTGTGGCCAAGCTCTCTCATCGCCTCTTCGCACGGACATAGGTCTAATTTGTCCATAACATGTTAATGTTTCTTGTCTTTGTGTTTGTATCTCTCCTATATATGTAGCTGAATGGGTCCGAGTTGGGGTAATTGACTTGTATGAGTAGAAATAGTCTGGCTAATTTCACTTGTTTGAACATATGATTCTGAGGACACCAAATTTCTTCTGTTTGCCTTGATTGCTTATTTGGAATCGTCCTAGATGGGTTTGAAGCTAGTACCTAACAAGGACGTTGAAGCTACCTGTGAGCCATGGTATGTCTTCTTTTGGATGGCAAATATTAATCTTATGAACTGATGTCTTTTTATTTTGAGTGACATGGGGATTGCTCTTGTGATAAGGCTGCCAAACCTAAATTTATATGTGAATTTTGTTTGGACTGAGGATTTGAGTCAAGATGTCTCACGTATAAGAATTCGTTGAATATCTTGGAATCTCTTACACATTTGGTCACCTGGCATATGCCAAGGAAGCACCTTGCTGCCACAATCATGAGATGATTGGAAATGACCACTCCTCGTGTAACATTTGATTAAATAAGCTTGGATGGAGGATGTTGTTATAGGGTAGAATGAACTTCTTTTAGGTGTAGGACATTGCTTGAGATGACCTTTTATTGCTTTTAATCATGGTTTAAAATCTCGATATCGATTTTGGCATCAACCAATGGTTTTTAGTATCAATATTAGTAATGTCGGCCATATTGGCAATATTAACCCCGATATCAAGCGTATCGGGTACCTAAAAACCCGAGATGATATTGCCGATTTATATCAGAATAGGCTGATGTTTGAAACCATGCTTTTAATGTTTGATCACACAATCTAGGATGGAGCATTATTGATAGGGTAGAATGGTCTCCTTAAATGCATATGAGGGAGATGGACTGACTGCAAATGTTGGGTTAGAAAGTCTTTATGTGAAGTTGAAACTTCCCTCAAGGATACTTTTGTTGTGATCTTCCCTAGTGACTGGATATCTCTTTTTCAAGGATGCACCGGAGCTGATTAGTGGGGCTGCATCGTTGCACGTATTAGAACCAGAGGCATGGTTGTGGTTGTTTGATTTTGGGAAATGCATCCTAAATTCAGATGTCTTTTTTAAGGCTGTAGTGGTTAAAAACTATATGAAGGAAATCTTAATGCTCGCGGGATATGTTGACCATGAGAGTTATGATTTTGCATTAGCAGCAATAGTGGACTGCTAGTTTTCAGCTGAGAGATGGTGACAATGTTCTAAAAAAGCAGTTTCAGTACGCGTCCGAGAGCGCATAATGCTTAAATGGTGATTGAACGGATTACACATTTTATTATTATTTTAATATAATAATATTATAATACCTAAAACATGCAAATATGAATTCTATAAGCTCTCAAAAAAAAACCGTAAAAAATATAACAAATATAAGTTGAAAAATTAAATTGCTAGTACTAAGAGAATTTAAAAATTAATAATGTCAATCAGTTCAAAGTACATCAATGTACCTCCATTTAGAAAAGTAATAATGGATCAGATTTGAGTTCAGTAAGCTTAATGGGTTTGAAATTCAAACCCATTTAGAAAATGATTAAATAATGTTTAAATAGACGCTAATTAATCACCGATTAGACGCTTAATCGTCGCTTAAGCTAATTAATCGTTTGGCCGAGTAATCCGACCGCTTTCTTCAAGTTCTGTTCAGTTTCAGGCCGAAAACATTTAATCGGTCGCTTAAACTTTTTTTAGAACACTGGATGGTGGTGTTTAACAAAGGACCTGGATTCACTTTGGTGGTGAGTGCTATCCCAGGGAACATCATCCATAATCTTCAAAGGTATGTCTACCTGTGAAGATTATCTGGTTCGACTAGCTGGATGAGTTCCCTGGGATAGTTATTGTGGAACAGGAGGGAAAGAAGGGTCAACCTGTTATGAAATGTGTGATTTCTCTCTTAAGTTTCGTGTACTTTATCCTACAGGTAGTACTACAGTTTCAAATACTGCTTCAGAGGTGTACAAGGGAAAGAGTGAACTTTTTCTCACCCAGGATTCATTGATCAAGACACGTGCCGAACCAAGTAAGTCATGGAGCTTTACATTGATGTGAGCTGCATTTAATACTTCAGCCATGGATAGATTTGTCTTAATAGTAAATGTTTTGGTGGTCTAACAAGGTTCAGCACTCAATAAAGTTTGAAGAATTCTTGTGAGGATGAGGTATGTGTGGTGGTTATGGGAATATGAAATCGTGATAGGAGACCAACTCCAATGTTTCTGCATCAATAAGATTAAAAAAGAACTGTTAAATGATCTTGGAAGTTGGCTTATCAGAAGATTCTCTGCACGAAGGTATTTCAGATTTGAAGGGTGAAGCTAATGTTACTTTGGTGGTGAGTGCTATATTTTCCATTATATTATCCCTAGTAATTTAATTTTTTTTAAGATATAAGAAAGTGTGAGGTTAAGAGTGGGGCCATAGTAGTTGCTGAATGCTTTATATAATTAGTGGGACACCATTTCTGGGAAATTGGTACAGTGTGGGTACGACACTGCATCTCAAGACATGGCTGAATATTAAGGATACTATTCAAACATATGCAACTAGTGCAAGGCACAAGGGAACAAACCATAATTAAATATATGGAACACTACTGTCTTTAACATTTCTGAAAACTTTTAGAAAATGGACAAGAATTTCGTCGGGAGACCTTAAAAGAAATATAGTCATCATCCATATCAGAATTTTTTGAACCTACCTTCATATGTAAGAAATTTTGGAGAGGAGTCCCTTCATTTGGTTTTCAAAGATGAAATTTTAAGAACAATAATATGTGGAGAAATAGAGATATTTAGAAGAAAAAAATCTATGCATAATTTGGTAACGTGATTAGATGAATATATGTAAATTATATTTATAAATATTATACATGTTTACAAGATAAATTGTATATTGCATAGACACTATGTCATATGTGTGTGTATATATATATCTGTGTGTGTGTGTGTGTGTGTGTGTGTGTGTGTGGTGTGTGTGGATTAATCACATTTTGGGAAAAAGTGCACCCATATCTCATTTCCTTTCTTAAACTGTCTCCGTATTTGCTCCTTTAGCATCCTATATTGTAGACTTTTGTTGCACCTTTCCTTTTTTAATTTGCACTGATTTATTCCTTTGTTTTTTTTTGTATGGATATGCCCATATTAAGTGGGAATAACACAACCCCACCACCTCCACAAAAAAAAAAAAAGAATAAAGGAAAAAGAAAATAAAGAAAAATAAAGGCACAACTCACAAAAAAAAAGAAGGAAAATACCACTCTACTTAGTCCCTGTTTTTTTATTAATATCCTTCATTTGTTTTCCTTCTTAGTCTCATTGTCACTGCATTCTTTATTACATCGGGAAGAAAAGAGTTCAATCACGCAATATCTAAGGGCAAATATGCCCATGAAATGTCGAGATTTTTGAAGCAACTAAAATAAAAGAACAAATGACGAAGAAAAGTGAGGGTGAATATAATCCCAAAAGAAGTGGTAAGGGAACATTTTTCCCCTTCTACTTATGTTCAAGATAGATGTCTGATATATTATCTCGTAATATATTTCTCGTCATGTGCTTTTGGATTCATGTACATGTAGCATTTATAAATTTTCCAAGTTAGAACAGCGACTTATTTGCAGTAATCTTGCATAACATTTTTCATAGAAATGTTTGAATTGGGTTGAGAATTTTAACCTTATATGTTCTGCCTACTTTCCAGCATCATGTATAAATAATTGTCATTTCATCTACTCTTTTTTACACATTTGGTGAAGGTTAACTATTTGTCATGCTATTTTTTTTCCCTAAGCGTGATTTTTTTTTTTTTAAACAGATGTGCCCATTTTTCTCTTATTTTATTCTAAAGATCTTTTCATTGGTTTCTTCAATAAGTTTCTTATTTGTTTATTTGGTTTCTTAATTTTTTTTAATTTAATATATAATATAATTTTTTTCATTGATATTCAGTCACAATGTTTCACATATTGTAACCAAGCAGTATCCTATAGGGTGCCTCGGAAGAATTTTATGTTAATCCAAATAGTATCTTAATTTTATAGTATCAGTTTTGATAGAGTCTGATAAAGCAGAGATGTACTGAAAAGTTAACAGAGCCAATTCTGAAATATCCACAAACTGTTCTCTTTCTAACAGTCTTAAGTTGTACAAACTCTCACTTTTCCTAACAAAATTTTCTTTTATAGTAAAAAAAAAAAAAAAAAAAAAAAAAAAAAAAAAAAAAAAAAAAAAATCCCCTCAACTAGGACGAAATGAAACCATAAAAAAGCCTTTACATTATGGGGTGCTATATTCACAACAGAAGCTACAAGCAGGCAAGCTGGGGCTTTGCAAACCAACGACAATATCAATTGCCCTGGAGCCCCCCTCTCTCCCTTTCTATTATTCTCTTCTATAGCTCTGTAGTTTCTTTTGCTTGCGTGTCATTTAGCCGAATCTCTCCTTTTGATGTACCCTCCTCTTCGTGGCGACAATCTTCTTTATCGAGAACCTCCATCTCAACACGGACACTAACGTCCCCAAACCGTTTTGGCTTTGTCCCGTGCCGCTGACCTAGCCGCCATTGCAAGAAAGCCGGTGACTGCAGTCCCCAGGTCGGCCGGTGAGTCCACTGTGACAAGGCTCTGAGATATCAGGTCCGAGTCGAGGTACTGATGCAGGTTGTCTTCGCCACTGATGAACAATGTCTGGCTCCCCACACACTCATCCAGCATCAGAGGGTTTGAGGTTCCCTCTATTTCTTCTCTGGGCCGGCATCCCTGAAGGTTGTGGGGCGGCAGGGAAGATTGCATAGCATACGCAGTCTCTGGGGCTGAGCTCTCTCTCACGCATCCGTTAAAGATGTCTTCAGGTGCAGAGCCGAAAGCAAAGCCTCCATCGGTGGTGGTGGCAGCAGCAATCTTACTGACAGGACTCGGGCCAAAGTTGCCGATGTAAATGTTATCATCTTGAAAGGATTGTCTACTGCTGTCAGGAGGGAAAGAAGTTGGAAGAGCTTCTGAATATGAAGAGCTGTTACCGATGTCGTTGTAGACCACCACATCATTCCAATGCTCTAGCGCGAGTTTTACAAGACTCTGTGCGTCTGCCTGATTCATGTGCATGTTTGATGGGTTTGAAAATGTTGTCTATTAGGAGTCCAAGTAATTTAGAAACAAGAAGATTCACACACAAGATGATAAAGAGAAACCAACCTTTTGACTCTCCGAAAGGTCATTGACGGAGACGAACTGGTTTTGGGACAAGAGGCCATCACTTCCCCGACTACGTTGAATACCACGCCAGCTTCAGCATTTCTTTGTGGACTGCTCTCCGCGAAGTAGACATACATCTGGTTGGGAAGCATGCAAGTCCGAGCATGTTCAACAGTGACTTCCCACATCTTAGTTGACATGCCGCTGCCCAATATCTGCATAGGGAGTAAGAAAGCATAAACTAGAAGGCATAGGATTGTTAAAGAAATGACGTCGAAAGAATGGATGTAAATTATGGGATGGGTCGATACATTTCGCAGCCGTGGGGCGTCTGTAGACAGTAGGGTCAGGAAATCCTTCACACAGTTGATATTCTCACTGGTCAGGCGCTTGTGGAAAGCTCCATCTTTACCAATCTTCTCCAAGCGCCATACCTCATCCCAGAGTGATGGCGGATAGTGCTTCTTGTACACTGCAGATAGAAAAGAAAAAATGATTATAAGGTAGACGCTTCCACACAATCTTAATGTCATTGTTCAGTGCGATAGGTAACAAGAAATAGTGCACACCGGCTCTATCCTTCTGACTGATGCTTAGCCCCTCAGCAGTGGATCTTTGCAGTACTACATCATAACAGTGATGGATTATGAAAATAGGAAATGTGATTTGTTTAACTTTTGGCTTTCTTTGTGCCTCGGAGTTGTATACACTTCCTTTAAAAAACGGTCATGTTTTTCCGTTCTTCCAGACCCCAAAATTGTGACAAGCCCCTTTCTTGTCCATAGCTTCCTTAACCACGAAGTTAGCACTAATCATCAGACGGTTGATGTCAGCTCAATAGCCAGCAGTAAAAGTTTTGTCAAATCTATTGTGAGAGCCTTGCTTCATAACCAACCCCATCTTGATGGTAAAGGCTCAGATCATGGTGATGAGTGATGGATTATAAAAATAGTTCATGTTTGGTTCACTCACTATCGAGTTTGCTCAAGCTTTTGATGTGAAGTGCTTTTCTGACACATATCAACCAGCTATATAGCTTACAAATTAAAGAATAACCACGAGGTTAACAAATTGAAGGAGACGATCAACAACAGTGTATGGGAACAACATGGTCAAAAGGAATGAATGTTTCCTAAATAATAGTAGAAATGTGTTCATTCTGAACTAATAGGATATTAGAAATAAGATGGGACTCACTCACCCAAAGACATGGGAACTCACTCACCCATAAGAGGTCACTCAAGTCTCCAGGAACAAGCTCTAAGTTCTAGAAATTTATCCAAGAAAACTCCCCAAAGCAAGCATAGCTAATTTATAGGATCATTTTGATCTTTAGAACAAACCTCCTGTTGGCCGGATTTATTACTGTTTGAGGCTCTTTAATTAGGGCAGAATCTGTCCCTTGTAAAATTCTTCTAGTCATAATTGGTTGAGCCATTTGTCCTCCCAAACTTTATGAACTAAGGAGTGAGCAACCCTATTTCTGATGGCTACCGCATCACATAACTGGAAGCTGGTAGTTGCATCTCAGTCAACTATCCTAGCAGTTATAGCCTATTGCTTTAAATTTGCACTGCATCAATTCTCCACAAGCCTGCAAATATTTTTCTTTCCTGAAAGACGAGTCCAGCAGGCTACGTATATAGCTGAGCATCATATTATATGCCATCTCTTTCAACTTCACTACTAGTGCACAGCTGGATGGATAACGTTGATCGGGTGAACGGAGCTTCTGTCGGTCCAACAGACTTAGCTCACATGTGTTAACCACAAACACTTGCACTTAAAACTACCTGCTTAATAGTTCCAATTTACATTGCCCCCAGAGACCAGCCTACCATGGGATAACAATTTTAAGAAACGAATATTGAAGGCCACTATCATATAGCGCGCTAGAAGCTACATGACTTTTCCATGTGAGCCAAACTTTTGCCAAAGGAACACCGCATTGACTCCTACATGACTCATAACAACTGTCACATGACACGATTGTGCTTGTAACCAGCCCAGAGTCACAGTGCACTACTATGCTAACATAGAATAAGCTTGCACGCATTAACTCATGTTAAACCACTTTCATCTGAATGTCTTCCCCACTGGCCTAGACATCCAACAGCCAAACCCATTAGCTCAACCACTGATTGTCTAGGTCCACAAGACATGTTCAAGGTAACTGATAGGGGAAGTCTTGATATGGATTATATACAACTAAAAAGATGTGTCAGGCCTCAAATTAAACCACAACAAGAGTTCTCTACAAAGATGTCACAGAAGGACCTGGTCCTAAAATGGATTCTATACCTACATTCTACAAGACGTGGTCGAGCCTCAAATTTTACTAAGAGCTCTCTCACCTTCTTGTTCTTTACCTCCAAGATCATGCAGGACTCTCCAAACATCCAAGGCAAAATTTGCTTGATTTCAGGAAGGATTATCGAATGTCTAACAACTAGATCTTCAGAAAAGCTTGTAGAAGTAGGGATGATTGCTTCCATTACTGACAAGAAAGACACCATATTCTCCTCAGCTACTTCTTTCCTACTCAGTTTCTGTTTTGACCTCATTCTTTCAAGTGTTTTGTTATCTATAGGCTTCAATGACAGACTTCTTACCACATTGAGGTTATCATTTTGCATTAGACAGGTCCACATGGGAATTTGAAGATAAGGCCAAGACTATTTTGGACTGATCAAGGGACCTTACAGATTGAGATACATCACTACGAACAATCGCGATTACTCAAACAATGACTGTACCGAGAATCTTCTCCCAGGATAATCAGGATACCACTTTTTGTTCCCATACAAGGGAGCCTTCTGTATGCAAGCAGTGTTTATTCGTGCGCGCGCGAGAGAGAGAGAGAGAGAGAGAGAGAGAGAGAGAGAGAGAGAGAGAGAGAGAGGATACAATTTAACATACGTATGCATCTCTGTACGAAACTTTTCAATGAAACACGTGCGTGCATGTCTCTCTCTGTGTGTGTGTGTGTGTGTGTGTGTGTGTTGGGGGGAAGAGGGGAATAGGGGTGAGAGTGTATTCAATGAAGGTCACGATATCTTGATGTCATGTCAAGCCAGCTTTGAAGGATCCTCAAGAGGTAACTGGTTATGATAGCCAGTTCTCATAAGAGGCCACTTCAACACATAATAAAATATGTAAAGCAAAGTCCAAGATCTAGGAATATATGTGTGATGCACTTGCTTTGTCCGTGTCTTTGAGTTGAATGAAATTCCCCGTGAAAAATCCATAATCTCTCCCTTTTATATTCTCTCTTAGTGGAAGATAATTCTAGTTGCTCCTTCCTTGAAAAAGCTTCATTGCAAAAAAAAATAATAATAATAATAAGTCAGATTTTTTAACTGGCCCTTCGCCTTCTAAGACTGATAGCAAGCAAGCCTCTATTCTATACACAACTTCCTTGGCCTGGAATCCAGCACCAATTTAGTGGGTCGATGTGGCTAATAGGTGTTGTCAAAATATTTTGTGGATCAATGTGCTCCACATTGGAACCCATTTTGATGAAGAAAGCTTAGATATTGATGATGATGATGGCAACAAAAGAAATTGATTGCTTTTAATCAGGTTGATAAATAGTAGTCATAGTTTAATTAAAGCCTTCACCATGATTTTGGGGGTTACATACATGAACTTTATGTATAAATTCCATTAGAATGGCTTAATAATTTAGCGTTCCATTCACTAACTCAATACGTTAATTAAGCAACTATATGGCTGGACTGTTATTCTATGGCTAAAGAAAACTAAGAATTCTAGTCCCACTCAATTTAATCAAATAAACATTAGAGTTATGCAATTTGATTTTCAGGGG